>CAIGRT010177285.1:0-11651 GCA_903798405.1 Fraxinus platypoda
CGCACCAAACACATTGATGTTATATTACATTTCATTAGAAAAGTTAGTTTGTTTAGGACTTGATCAAGTATAACTCTTTTTACCTTTTTTCCAAAGAAGCCTAGTGAAATCTAGTTTTCCTATTTTTCTAAGTACTTGGTCAGATAGATGCAAAATGATGGAGGTGTAAGCTAAATCATCTGTGTCAACCTTCTTATCTTCTTTCGTTAGGCACTTCTTGTTGAACAAGAGCACACACTATTTTTTATTTTATTTTTTTTGTGGTCACACGGGAGAGTCCATTTCCCATTAAAAACCTCAATTTCAAAACTAGTTGTTGTCATATTTTCAAAAGAGAACACACATTAAAGCAATATGTATCACAAATCTAAGTGGGTTTTCACAAAATAAAAATGAATGTTCTTATCTAAACAAGAAAACTCAAGAATGGTAAAAAAAATAAAATGCACACAAATTACAAACAATTGTGCACACGCACAAAGGAAATGTAAGATTAGTTTAAAAGACAAATTAAAAAACACTCAATTGAATAAATTCACTCGAATTCCATGAGAATCTTGTTCCCGATCAAGGAGAAGTGTAGACATTGATTTTATCTTTGATACTGAAGAAAATGTGAGAAGAAATATCAGAATAAACGAATGAATGTTACTTTATATTTATCAACAAATAATCAGTCAAGAAAAATGAGTACTAAGCACGAGAAACACAATTTTAGGTTTTAGAAAATGCTAACTTCAATGGTGATCGAAGATTTGACCACCATATGAACACAGAGTAGGCACATGATCAAATATTCTAGCCAGTAAGTTGGAGTTTATCGTACAAAACTTCAAGAAAACTACAAGTCCATCAAGAACCCTCAAGATCTATGGTTCAATTTTTAGATCCGTAAAGAAATACAAATTTTCCTACATGAAACTACTATTATAACAATCTCAATTTATACAATGTAACTCCAGATACATCTAGTGTTCTAAATCACACTAACACCAAGAATATTATGCATCAAAGCTCCATAAAAATTGTAACCTTCTATTTTACGCTCAAAACTCTAACACCGGGCCAAACAAAATACTCGTATGAGTTGCTAAAATGGATGGAACGAAATCGGACAACCAGATTTCACTATCTCTTTAATTCACGATTCACAATAAGTGTTCATCTCATAAAAAGGAAAAGAACATCTCTAGACCAGAGTTTGGAGAGGAAAATAGTGTAGAATGCAAACGGCATATATCAAAGCAATGAAGATTAGGGCAACGCATGGTTACTTTTAGACCCTTGCTGCCAGCTATTGATCAATCCATCTGATACAACCGTCCAAAGCAACTCACGACTTGGTAATTGCAGTTGCAGAGTTGCAAGCTAAAAAAGTCACATAACTTCAAAACAACAACTTCAAATGTGGATCTAGTTTTTAGGATATGGAGGGAAAATCATCATGCAATTGTGTATCGTTTTGGACCACAACCCATTCTTATTATTGCCCTCGGCTATTGGCATCACAGCGCAACATTGTGGTGGGGAAAGTCTTCAACAACTTTTAAGGGGAATATTTGCTTACGCATGTTTCTATCCACATGCTATTAGGGAAATGAAATTGCTGCATTGCGAGAGATTAAGCCCCTGTTTGGTCCAGATTAAAATCTGATTTTAATTCAAGTCAAAGTCAAACAATCAATATTAACCACATCTTTCATGAGTCTCACAACTCTTCAACCGCACATTTCAAAAACTTCTATCACAATCTACTAAAAATCTAATTTTAATCTCCACCAAACACCAAATCACGAAGGATAAATTCAAGATGGTAAATACATGCTCCTAACATATTTTTTGTTATTTCTTATTGTTTTATTTAAATTTTTATTTCCCAAAGGCTTTTCCATGGTATTTTTAGGTATATGAAAAGAAATCAAACTGGAAAACTTGCAAACTTGCAGCATATTTCATGGTTGCTTTCTTTGTATTATATCACACATTTAGGCAAGTATCTATTTCCTACATATACATTTCTCTCAGTAGCATCACCAGGTACTTACTAAAAGGACTTGCTTGTGCATAAAATTTTTTATTTATTAATCTTTTTTTTTAAATATATCAATTCTATGGAGCATGAATATGGACATGGTACCAGCCACTCCGTGACATTCATGGACATGTCGACACATATTTGGCAGAGAAGGACACAAATATATTGTGGACACATGGATCGATTCAAATTAGAGTTTTTTTTTTTTTTTTTGGAGTTCGCTCTTCGCATTTAGTCAGGCTGACCACTGCTTTCAATAAAATTAGAGATTTATTTTGAGTTCTCGTGGCCACGCCATGCCATGCTTTAGCAAAGAAAAGCAAGTTTTACTACTTTTAGAACATGATAGAAGAGAGAGAAATGCAAAGCTCGGCAAAAAATTGCATGCAATCAAGGGCAGAAAAAAAAAGTCTTTTCAGCAAATTTTCTCAGTTAGCTAGATGCTGATTAGTCTTTTATTTGCGAGATTCTCTTGTATGTTAAAGTAGGGTAGCAAGGGGCATAAGAGATGATATTCATTAGGTAATTTTATACCTCTTGTCTTTTGGCATACATTTCCCTTAAGATAAAACACTGGATGAGGAGTCAAAGGCCAAAAGATAGGTTAAGGTAATTTGTATCTCATTATTTATTCTTCTTATAGAACTTCTCCATGAGCTGTTGATTGAAGTGCACATCAAATGTACTAGAAAGTTGATTTTCATAACATTCGCCATGTATTAGAAATTTTCAATTTGACACGTGCATATAATCTTCTATAATTAAAGTTGCATAAAACTTGGAAGAATAGGAGAAGAGAACAAATGTAGCAGCAAGGACACCAAATGAATGGAAATGTTACTTGTACGCGAAATTGCTGTCCTCAAACGATATTTATCCCTCTACGATTATTTGAGTGCTTAAAAGGGTACTCCAACAAATGATTTGTAGGATTTAAACAAGCCTTTAAGAAGAACACACTTAAATCACTTGTGTTTTCTTCCAAGAACTTAAAGAACACTTTGAAGGTTTGAGTATGTATGTAAGAATTGGAAAAACTCTTTCAAAGTTGAAATTGAATTATGATTTTTTATGTTTAGAAATGGAAATCTATCCCCCATTTATAGTTTTCCATCAATACACCTCTAAAAAGTTCCAATTATTTATGAAAAGTTGGAAGCTCTTCATGAAAAGACACCAGAAAATCAAATTGTGAATACCTGCACATGGTTAACAAGTTTTGGCTTCTGCTTTTATAGAAGTAGGCCATATGCACGCATGGCCTAAAAGTCTATGCTTGCTCATGGGCTAATTAATTCAGCCCGAATGCCCACACTTTGACTTTAATCGATATCCAATTCTTTCATCTATGATTTTGAACAATTACAACAATTAATTTATTTGTTAAAAATTATATTGATCACAAATTCAAACAAACAACACTTATGAATAAGGTTTAGATATCTTTGAATTTGAATCTAACCATAATGTAATTTTCACAAAATATTATCGAAATTCTAGATATGAACTATCTATTCCTTGTAATAAGACACACACACACACACACACACACACACGCACGCACGCACACGTGTTATGTGTTTCACAAGTTTTCAAAACTCGCTTAGCGCTAATATAACCTTGCGCTTATTAAATTCGTTGAACTTTTAAGAAAGAAACTCCAATTCGATATTGAAGTGACACCACCTTGAAGTTCATCCAGGTGAAGTTCTTCCAATATCTTTGTTACTTTTAAAGATATTTGTACTTGTACTGAACTTCATTTAGAGCTTAAATCTCAACCTTCTTTAAATAATAACCAGCATTATATAATTAGGATATGGTTCCTTTGGAAATTATAATGCTGAAACTATCCACTAGTCGAATAACTTGTTGTTACCTTTTAAACCTGTAAATTACTGTTTTAGTAATGACATGGTTATCATCATTGGTGGATTTTTCTGTTTTGGAGTTTCAACTCCATCCTACTCGATGTAGATATCACTAAATCTCTATTAAGTGATTTAGTTAAAAGATCTGTTAAATTTTCATTTGACTTCGAAGAAATTTGGGAAAATTATTCCACTTTCGATTAATTTCTTTATGTAGCCATGTCTTAAACTCATATATCTAAATTTTCTATTGTATACCTCATAGTATGCTTTTGCTAATATGGCTTGACTATCACACAAAATAGATATCAAATATGTATTATTCGATTTCAAAGATATTTCATATAGAAGACCCTTAAACTACTTAGCTTCTTTCCCCGATGTCAACTAATGCCACGAATTCAAATTTCATGGTTGAATGTGTTATGCCTGTTTGTTTCTTAAACTTCTAAGAAACTGTATCTCTTCTGAAAGTAAACATCAAACCAGAAGTAGATTTACTTTCACAAGTGCTACATATTCAACTAGTATCAGTAAATCCTTTCAATATAGACGAAAATTTAGAATATTGCATACCTAGGTTCTTTGTTTTCTTTTAAATAATCAAGAATTCTCCCAATAGCCTTCCAATATTCCTTACTCAGATTACTAGTAAACCTACTAAATTTACTAATTGAGAGTGTTGTATCCTGTCTTGTGCATTGAACTGTATACAAAAGACTATTTATAGCACTTGCATATTCTAGTTGAGCAACAATTCTTTCATCATTCTTTCTAAGTTTAGAACTTGGATCAATATGGGTCTAAACTATTTTATGTTCAAGTGCTTGAACTTATTTATCACATCATGTATATAATGTAATTGACTCAAATAATAGCCCCCACTAGTTTTTGTAACTTTGATACCCAATATAGTATCTACTTATCCAAGATCTCTCATCTTTGAATGTGGAAAATAGAAACTTCTTTATTTTTTTAATTTTGTCCATGTGATTACTTAAAATCAACTTGTCATCGACATACAAACAAATAAATACAACACATTTATCACATACTTTTGAATACAAGCATTTATCTACACTATTGTGAATAAAACCAAAGGAAACAATTGTTAAGTCAGACTTCTCATGCCAATTCTTTGATACTTGTTTTAAATCATATAATGATTTTACTAACTTGTATACCTTATGTTCTTTACCGAGTAAAAAAATAATTTCGATTATTCCATATAAACCTCATCATCTAGATCCCCATTTAGAATTCCATTTTGACAACCATTTAATGAACATGCAAGTTATATATGAATGTTAATGCAAAGAATATCCTAATTGATGTTATTTTAGCTACCCGTGCATATGTATCAAAATAATTAATTCCTTCCTTTTGTAGATAATCTTTAGCTACTAATTTAGCTTTAACGGTATTAAGAGAACCCTTTACATTTTATTTTCTCCTTAACACCTACTAACCAATAGGTTTTATATCCCGGTGGCAAATCCACAAGTTCTCATGTATTGTTTGACACAATTGAATCAATTTCGTCTTTAGTTGCACCTTTTAAAAGATGCTATCACGAGACGTCATAGCTTCTTTGTAGGTTTTAGGATTGATTTTCACTTGTAGAACAAAATGTATTTTCTAACAATATTCTTCTTATTTCCATCTACTAAGTAAGTGAAATAAGCTGAAAATATTTTTCATCCGATTCTAATATATTTTTCTTCTGAGTTCTTTTGCTTCTTCGACGTTCAATATATTCATCAACGTCCTTAGGGGATGTTTTCTCATGCATTTCACTAGAGTTAAGACTCTCTTTATGAGTTTCCCTTAAATCATTATTCGAAGATAGTGAATTCTTAAACAACTCCATGACATTTGATTCAATTACCACATTGGTCTCCATATTTAGTAATATATCATATTACTCGCATATCCAATAAAGACACATTTGATGCCTCTTGGACCCAATTTGATTGTTGTAAAGTCTGTGTTATTACAATTTACAAAACACCCCCACATTTTGAAGTATCCAATATTTGATTTTCTTCATTTCCACAATTTATGAGGATAAACCTTTGTTAATTTTGAAAGAATTCTATTTAAGACTTTACATACACTCAATAAAGTTTCGTCCCACAAGTTAAATGATAATTTAGTATAAGTTAACATAACATTTATAATTTTAACTAATGTTCTATTCTTTCTTTCAGTCAAACCATTTTTGTTCGGGTGTCCTACATACAGAACATTAATATATTATGTCTTATTTGTTCACAAAATGAATTAAAATCATTAGAAAAAATATTCATCACATCTATCACTTCTAAGTTTTTTTTCCTTGTTTAAGTAATTTTCAACTTCATTTTCATAGGACTTAAATAAATCAAATGCTTCACGTTTATGTGTCATATCTTGAATGATCATCTATAAATGTAACAAAATACATAATTTCCCTCTAATTAATATGCCACTTAATTCACATATATCCGAATGAATAAGTTCTAAAATTTGTGAAGTCCTATTTACACTATAATAAAGCTTATTTATCATTTTAGATTCTACATAATTTTTACATTTATATGCTTCATTCTTATTATATGATATATCACATTTTAACATTCCTTTCATTGTACTAGCACTTATGTGAACTAATCTTGCAATATCTTGAATGATCATCTATAAATGTAACAAAATACATAATTTCCCTCTAATTAATATGCCACTTAATTCACATATATCCGAATGAATAAGTTCTAAAATTTGTGAAGTCCTATTTACACTATAATAAAGCTTATTTATCATTTTAGATTCTACATAATTTTTACATTTATATGCTTCATTCTTATTATATGATATATCACATTTTAACATTCCTTTCATTGTACTAGCACTTATGTGAACTAATCTTGCATACCATAATGTAAAAAAATCAATCAAGTAAAATAAGATAAACTTTGTTTTATTCCTGATGTCAGTAGTATACAATATGACCATTTCTTCACAAAAATAGTTTTTCAAACAAATTTCTTATTTTGGGGTATTGCAAGTTTTCCAGATTCGAAAACACTTTTAATACCCGATTTTTTCAAGAGATCTCCACTTAATTCTTATTTATGTCGGGAACATGTAATACATATTGTTAAGATAACTCTTTTTTTCGAAAGTGAAGATAATATCAACATTTCCTTTTCGAACCACTTTGGAGCGGTCTTCATTACTCATTTGTACCTCTTATTCTCCATTTGACTCGTGATAAGTTTTTAATAGTGATTTATCATATGATATATGAATTAATGCACATGTATCATACCACCAACATGGAACTTTTCCTTTGATAGCATTGATTTCGCTCACGGTAGTCACATTGTTATCTTCATCAATGGAGTTCACTTAGCCTAGCCCTCTCTCTTGTTTTTGTTCCGATACCGACAATCTTTTGCATAATGTTCGAGTTTTTCACACACAAAACAATTTCCCTTGAGCTTCTTCTTAGACTTTATGTAGTCCTTGTTGGAGGATCTCCTTTATTTTGATTTGTCGAATGATTCGATCTTTTCCACGGTATTGGCTTTCGAAGTGCCCTCATATGAGTTTTTCACTCTTATCTCTTGTCATCAATTCTTCATCAATTTGGAGATGTTTCTACATATGTTACAAAGAATAATTTTTGGAATTATGAAGAATCTTTTTTCAATATCCTTTCTAAGTCGACAAGAGTTATGCAATGATTGCTCCCACTTGAAAGGATTTCGAAAATTTTATTTTGACCACCTTCAATTTGTTGACAAGCGTTTATAATTCATGCACTTGGGGAAGTAGGAAAATGTTCTCAAAAAATATCATTTTTAAATATCTAGATATTAAGAATTTCTTTGTGTCTTCCTCCTCGACTTTTGTATTTATTTTTCAATACATTACAAATCTCTTTCGCCGAATTAGTATTTGTATAGAGATAGTATAGCCGATCAGATAGTACATTTAGAATGTTTTCACCCTCCTTACTTTTTTGTCTTTCAGCCCATACAACGTTCAAGTCTCCATCTATTGGTTTTGGTAGGGGTGCCACCATCTGTTGGTTTTGGTAGGGGTGTCAAGCCCGGATTAAGTATGTAGAAGATTTTTAATGTCGTTAGTAGGAATTTCAATTTGTTTTTCCACCGAGTGAAGTTTGTTCCACTAAATAGATCCAACCTTACGAGGTCTTTATTCATGAGTTTGATGGTACCCATGGTTGTCTCGTTCTCCATAAAGATATCATTTGAATTATGATTTCTTGTGTTTAGAAATGAAAATCTATCGCATATTTATAATTTTTCATCAATACACCACAAAAATGTTCCAAGTATTCATGAAAAATTGGGAATTTTTCATGAAAAGACACTAGAAAATCAAATTATGACACTACACTAGTTTCAGTAGCCTTGTCCACGCATGGTAGTGAACCATGTTCACATGTTTTGGCTTCTGCTTTTACAGGAGCAGGCCATGCGCATGGGCTAATTAATTCAGCCCTGATGCCCACGTGATTACTTTTATCGGTGTTCAATCCTTTTTGTCTAATTCTGTAGTCTATAAATTTGAACAATTACAACAATTAATCATTGTGTCATTATTGACCGAAGAAATTTCGTCGTGAATTTGGATGCTCTTTAATAACACAATGTGTTTAACATATACAACCATATTGTGTCAAATAACATTCGTGTCCAATACCTATTTCTCTTATATATTTTTTGTCTTCATGTATACAATTTACTAAAGAATTTCATGATTTTCTCAAGTATCCCCCAAGTGCTGCTCGGGTGCTCAATTTTTACGAGGTTTGTTGTGGGACAATATAATTCAAGGATGGCTTCTTCGTCAAAGTTTTAAAATTTAATTTTTTTTTTTATGTTGAATGCACCATTTGGTTTTATATCTATATCAATTATACATGTAGTATATGTTGGGAAAAACGGGTGATTTTTTTTTTTTTTTGTTAAAGGAGGGTGGTACCTTCGAGATTTTATTAATATGTCATCACTTGTGGCGGTGGAATACTGTGGTTACATGAGAAAATAATGAAAGTGATAAATGAGGAAGTACTGCTTCCTTTACAATGAAAATAAATGATAATGGACAAAAATAAGAATAAAAAAAATAAAAAATCATATTCTAATGCTGGTCATTCTATGTCTATCAATCTGTATAAGTGCCCTAACATGTCGTGGTAGGTCAGTTGTTTCGTATATCTGATATCGTCGATAATCCCAATCTTCTGCAGCAAGAGCATCTACAACTTTATTCCCCTCTCTATAGATGTGGGAAACTGTGTTTTTATCGAATAATATGATGTCTATGATCTGTCTAAGGATGCCCTGAATAGCCCATGATCCTCCTCCTCTAGTGATGCAGTGAATANCCCTCTCTATAGATGTGGGAAACTGTGTTTTTATCGAATAATATGATGTCTATGATCTGTCTAAGGATGCCCTGAATAGCCCATGATCCTCCTCCTCTAGTGATGCAGTGAATAGTCACTATAGAGTTTGACTCAATCCAAATGTCTGAAAGGTCGAGTCCTCTAGCTAGTAAAATCCCATTTAGAATAGTCACGAGCTCTGCCCTAATATCATGCACGATCCGTATGAAGTTGAGAAAGCCATAATACATTGATGTGCGTGATCTCTGATGATGCCTCCACGCTCGCAAAACCATCCTTGACGCATTCATCAGTATTGATCTTGACAGATCTGACTGATGGAGTGTGCCACCAAACCAGAACGGGGGAGATGAGGAATGGAGGTCCAAAACAATACCGAAGATGGGTGCAAATGTCAAATCCTCTCGCTAATGCACAGCTCGAAATAGTCTTCCCTTATGAAGAAAACGGATCATGCGATAAACCCTCAAAATGATAGGTCTGGCCTCCATGCGGATCCCCATATACTTTGCTTCATTCCTCTCGGTCCAAAAAAACCAAAATATCGGTAGAGGAATAATAGTACGAATGTGTCTACAATGAACATACTATCCAGAATACTGCCATCTCTGGAACCTCTGTCTGACTCTCTCTCCTAAACTCATAGGAATCTGAAAAATATCCCCAAAATGCTGTCATACCTAATCGAAAATGCTACTGCCAGTGAAGATGTGACTGATAGTCTCATTCTCAGAACAGCACTAGCAACGAGAAGCCAACTGCCATCCAATCCTCATTTGAATAACCACATCTACTGGAATGAGGTCTTGCCATAGTCTCCCGCAAAAAAATGAGACAGAAACTGGCAAAATGTAGCTCCACAATAACAGATATGAATCTTGACACTGACGTCCCATACATACGAGCTGTCATGCGAACTTGGTAGCAAAGCTACCATTCGATGAATCCCGTTAAACAATGCGATCTAGGGAATCTGCACATAAATGTATAGCCCATATCTGTATCGCCATAAGAGGATGAAGAACTTGTAATAAACGTCATATATCCCACCCAGTGTCATTAAAAAAATCATGCACCCTCGCAAATGTGTGCTGCCGGTGTGGGAATAGGGATACCACCAACGTGGTCTCACACATCCAATAATCATGCCAAAAGAATATCTGACATGTCCCAAGGTGCCATGCAATGTGTGGCTCTGTCCAAAACCCAACTAATTTTAACCTCTTCTAGGTAAGAGAAGTTGATTTGGGAACTACTACAAGTGAAAGATGTGTCGTGTCCCCCAAACAATACTTACTCAGTAAAAACTGTGCCCAAAGTGATCTTTGAGAACGGAATAAACACCAGAGCTTTATGGAGAAGGTGTCAACCACATCCTACAAGATCAAATTATCAATTAACATAACAAATTAATAACGTAAAATATATAATTCTATAATATCATAAACATAAAAGAGAGTTAGAAAGTAAGTTTTAGGGAATCACGTAATGAACGCTATCCTAAATTCATATGGCCTATCATTCATGCGGGGTACTTTCAACACCATACGGCTCCAAAATAAAATCTATATTCCTCACAATCGATTCTTCTATAAGCACGATCACATGACGATAAAGAGCAAGACTTTATCGAATAGTCAAAATCATACTATACTAGAAAATGTAGAGGGAGTTTTTGTGTATTCATCTTTCCAAGTCATATCCAACAATGAAATATCTCCTCCTTTTATACGTAAAATTCAACCCCCACAATTAATTCACTCAAATATAAGTTACACTTACAAAATTAAGGTGTTTTAATTTTTTATTAAATCTGAAATTAAACTCAAAACTGAAAATTAAGAAAAGAAAACTGAAAAATGAAAAAAACAAAAATAATTTTGAAAGGTTCAAACTTGTAGAAAAACAGGCAAACATAGAAGCAAGGAAAAGCTGGGTTGGTGCCTTTGAAATTTTTGGGTTTGAAGTTTGAACGCAAGTGTTGTTCTAAATGACATTGGAATGTGTCCCACGTTGGACTCAAGACGAGTCTTTTTATAGTCTTTTCCTTAATCCGTGGGTATGTGCAACATCTTAATTTGTCATATTCATGTGCTGACGTAGTCTCAACTAGTATTTAGATATTAATTATTGATACTTGTCATTATTGAGTGTACACATACCTTAAACAAACAATGTGCTCACTCGCTCCCTCACTCGCTCTCATGATAGTATAATATTGAATATAAATTATTATTTTTAAAATTACTTTTGTATTGTAATTTACATCTTGACGAATCTAAATGTAAATTTTATATAAATGAAAATATCTAAATTCACTTTT
>CAIGRT010177294.1:0-18185 GCA_903798405.1 Fraxinus platypoda
TTCATATTTATTTGAATCAATTCAATTGACGCATCTAATATGTTTGCAAAAATGAAAATGTGAAAAAGTTTTTTTTTTAAATTTATTTCTGTTACGGCGTTACTTATTTTGGCTCTTATAACTTAACATTTTTTACTGTGCCGATGGTAAGTAAACACCTTGACCAATTTGATATTTCACTGTGTAGAGTTCAATTTTGCCCAATATACACTGGAACACTTGATGGAACCACGTAAACATTTAGGGCGTTATATTATGTCCTTGATGGAACCATGTAATTCAAAGGGCTTTAACAGCATAGCTGCAGTAAACTGAATTCCATCTTCAGAAACTGGTGAAAGTTTTAAATTTCATTTCATTTCATGAATAAGATATTTTATATTTCCTCATATTTGGCTAAATTATCATCTCTCATGGAGTTTAAAAGTCCATCCACTTCCTCAACCAGCACTAATATATGATTTGAGCAAGGCATAATACATCTGCCTATTTAATGGCATAACTAATCTCAACAAATGTATAATTTTTTCAGTGACCTCGTAGCAGCATTTCTTGCCCACCAAACTTAGTATCTTGTAATAACCTTGGGATCGAAATTACGCTCTTTGCTCCCGTCAGGCAAAGAGCAACATTCATGGATTTCAAAGCATTTTCTTAAATGGGTTTCATACAATGAAAAAGCGATAGTAGAAATCTGCATAGTCATAACAATAATCAGATGATGAGCAGATGAATATCGAACAAGTTTCCCAATTATTCTAGAGGGAGGGAGGGAGAGAGTATAAAATAAGAGTATTAGGGTTTAATTTTAAAATTGATGAAAATATGAGGTATTTTATACTTCGTAATCACTTTTAAAATGATTTTTCAACACACCTTTATATTTAGGATAGGGTAATTAGCATATAACGTCCTCACCTTTCATTATTATTGTGGAAAACGTTTATACCTTTCATTTTTTGGCATTTTCACATTTAATTGAGACTTATTTGCACTTTTTAAAAAATTTTGGGATTATGAGTGTAATTAAATCTTTAGATTTTTATTTAAATATGATGATATATTCGTTATTTCACAATTTTTTTTTTTGAGAAATTGGATGCAAATGGATATAAATGATGGTTTGCTCAATCAAAAAGGGTGAAAATGCCAAAAAAATGAAAGGTATGGACGTTTATCACAATAACAGTGAAAGATAGAGACATTATGTACAAGTATTAGGGTTTAATTTTAAAATTGATGAAAATATGAGGTATTTTATACTTCGTAATCACTTTTAAAATGATTTTTCAACACACCTTTATATTTAGGATAGGGTAATTAGCATATAACGTCCCCACCTTTCATTATTATTGTGGAAAACGTTCATACCTTTCATTTTTTTGGCATTTTCACATTTAATTGAGACTTATTTGCACTTTTTTAAAAATTTTGGGATTATGAGTGTAATTAAATCTTTAGATTTTTATTTAAATATGATGATATATTCGTTATTTCACGGTTTTTTTAATTGAGAAATTAGATGCAAATGGATATAAATGATGGTTTGCTCAATCAAAAAGGGTGAAAATGTCAAAAAAATGAAAGGTATGGACGTTTATCGCAATAACGGACTTTCTATCTCTGTAATACATGAAATTATAATTTTAATAATTTAGTTGTCACTTATTTACGTTTTTAATAAAAATTGGGACTATGATTGCAATTAATTTTTTCTTTTTCTTTTATTTAAAGAGATGATATATTCGTCATTTTATAATTTTTAATTGAGAAAATAGGTGAAAATGACTTTTTGCTCAATGAAAGGTGAAAATGTCAAAAAATAAAAGGTGGAAACGTTTTTCACAATAACAACGAAGGTGGAGACATTTTCCACAATAATTACTCTTTAGGGTAGATAGTGTAATTTTCTCAAATAAATTCTGGACAAAGTTCAACCCTTGTTTGATACACATTCTTTCCAATACATTATTTAAAAACTTATATTCAACCATACGTTTTTCAATAAAATAATATTTTTCATCACATTAATAATTTTTCTTACTTTTTAATCACATATTTCTCATCATATCACTGTTTAAAATAGTTTCTTTCATCCATGATATCTCTTAAACACCCCCAATTAACCATTTGCGTTCTTCACCATATTTCGAGCCAAAAGGCCTGCCCTAAAACAGGTTTAGACTCGGCCAATTTTGATCCACAACGATTCTAGTTCAAATCGCAGAAAACTGGAGAGGAGATAACGAAGAGGAGCCAGACTCCTTCCTTCCCAACACGAAGAAACAAGAACCCTAAACCGTCACCGCTGGGTTAATTTTCCCTCCATACACTGACCCTCCAAAAATGTCTTCTCTATACAGAGCATCAAAAGCCCTCAAATTATGCAGGGCAACACCCATTTCGTTTTCTAATAATAATTCCACCGGCAGATTAAGTTCAAAGTCCCATTTGGATTCTATATTGGGGTGGACTCAAAGTGAGTTTTTCGCCACGCATTCTAGCCACTATGCTAAGCCAAGCATAGACTTGTGTCAGTACTCCTCTGATAAAATCCGAAACTTTTCCATTATTGCCCATGTTGATCACGGCAAGTCGACACTGGCCGACCGGCTTTTGGAGCTCACTGGAACCATCAGAAAAGGCCACGGACAACCCCAGTACCTCGACAAATTGCAGGTCAATGAATTCAAGTTTTGTTTATAAGGTTTTAATCTGGAATTGAATGTGATATGCTGATCAAGTGTTTTACATGAGCATAATGGATATTTGGTTTTGGGATTGATTTTATATCAATTACACATTCTCAATGATGCAGAGATATACCAACATTAGAAGGATATCTGGTCAAAACCAATGCCAAAAACTTTGATTATGCCATTCATAATCGAAATCATACATCCTTCCCGTTCTTATCCATATTTTAGTTAAGCCACGATTTAGAATGTTAGAGGAATGTTAGAAATAAAGTGGTAGCATTTTGTTCTTTACTACTGGAAAAAAAGTGAAATTTGGTGCATCTTTGGAGGGACAAACCAGATACAGTTAGATGGTTTTTTTTTACTGTGCTAATTATATTGTTAATTATTATTATTATCCACAAGTCAGCTATTGATTTATTTATGGTGAAATGTTAGTTTTAAAAATAAATATGACATACTAGACCCCCATCGATGTAATTTGGAGATATTTATGGTTGCGAAGTACTGGAAATCTATGTGTGGGGGCTTGTATTTAACACATAATTTCACACAACTACTCCTTGTTTATCAAGATCGCATGTATTATCTTAGGTAGAGCGAGAGCGAGGAATAACTGTCAAGGCTCAGACAGCAACTATGTTTCATAAGCACAACTTCCTTGGCACTGACACCGAATTTTTAATGAACCTGATTGACACTCCTGGGCATGTGGATTTCAGCTATGAAGTGTCAAGGTCTTTGGCAGCTTGCCAGGGTGCCCTTCTTGTTGTTGATGCAGCCCAAGGCGTCCAGGCACAAACCGTTGCTAACTTTTATCTTGCTTTTGAGTCAAACCTCACAATAATTCCTGTTATAAACAAAATTGATCAGCCAACAGCTGATCCAGATCGTATTAAAGCGCAGCTGAAGTCTATGTTTGATCTTGATCCAAGCGAAGCTCTATTAACATCTGCCAAAACAGGTCAAGGTCTGGAGCAGGTCCTTCCCGCTGTAATAGAGCGAATACCTCCTCCTCCTGGGAAGAGTAATTCACCATTACGTATGCTTTTGTTAGATTCGTATTACGATGAATATAAAGGAGTTATCTGCCATGTAGCAGTTGTTGACGGTGCTCTGCAAAAGGGTGAAAAGATTTCATCTGCTGCAACTGGCCAGTCCTACGAAGTTTTGGACGTCGGTATCATGCACCCTGAACTCATCCCTACTGGGGTGCTTCTAACAGGGCAAGTGGGATATATTGTCAGTGGCATGCGTTCAACTAAAGAGGCCCGTGTTGGTGATACTCTTTACCATACTCGAAGCACTGTAGAGCCCCTTCCAGGTAATCTTCCTCCAATGCTTATGATGTTGATTTTTTAATATTCAGGATCCTGATTTGCTTAACTTTTGATGCCCAATACTCATATATCACCATACCATTGCCCTGGACATGTAGCAAACTTATAATGACCCATGTCTAATGTTTGGAACCTTAAATTGTGGATTGCTTCCCCAATGGAGAATCACAGAGAGAACTTTATCTGGAAAAAGAAGCAGAAGTATTTATTTAAAGAATGTATTTGTATGGTAGAGGTATCTATATCAGTTCAAAAATTTGTATTTCACTGCTGCAAGGTTTTCTTCTCTGAACTGATTATTTTGAACAGTACATTCTAGCCTTTGGCCATGCCCACAGGTTCATTAAGAATTATTCTAAATTAATAATAGAGAAAATGCTAGTCAGATATTGCTGCAGTTTTGTAACAGACAAGACATGCCCTCTCAACTTTTATCTGCGTAGTAGGAAAGGAGGAACTCTATATATTATTTAAATTTCACAAAACTATCTATTTACTGACCTGGAGGCCCAAGCATATCAGTTGTATACTTTTTATGCAGTTTCCGATTTGAATGAATAATATTTAAAATCTAACAAATCCTCTCATCTGCCTAGCTTTTTCTTTAATTTGTTTCACTTCTTGATTTGAAAAGGTTTCAAGCCAGCAAAACATATGGTATTCTCTGGTCTATATCCAGCTGATGGATCTGATTTTGAAGCACTTAATCACGCCATTGAGAGACTCACTTGCAATGATGCAAGTGTCTCTGTTACCAAAGAGAGTAGTTCAGCACTTGGCTTGGGATTCAGGTGTGGATGTCCAGCTCTCCTTTAAAGTTTAATATATCATCTCTCTCCCCTTTCAGTTCTGGTATGGTATTTTTAATTCTGACTATTTCTAGTTCCCAACAGGTGTGGTTTCTTAGGCTTACTCCACATGGATGTTTTTCATCAGCGGCTTGAGCAGGCATTATTCTCTTACTAATTGTACATACTTTTTGCTTAGCCACCTTCCAGTATCCTTAATAAAGACATGGGGCATATGTGTTCACACTCTTTAACCCACATAAACTCTCCTACCAGCAAGAGTTTTATCTTTTCGCACTAGCAAATTATGTTCAAAATGTTATAGGCTCCTGGAATATTTAGTCTATCCCATAATTTGGTATGTTTGACTGAATTGCAATAAAGTCAAAACAGAAATACTATACATTAAGTACTGGAAAAAAATATGATATGATCAAAAAGTTGTAAGCATCTGTCACCTCATTGTCGTGCATTGTCTTTTTTGAGTAACAGGAACACGGAGCTCATGTGATTTCCACTGTTCCTACTGTGCCATATATTTTTGAGTATGCAGATGGGAGGTATGGGGACCATTATGACTGAACTTAGATATTTCTTTCTATATGTTTTATCAAATGATAGTTTTATCTGTGTTTAATAGCAAAAAGCATATTCACAATCCTGCTACATTGCCATCAAATCCTAAACAGCGCGTTACAGCTTGTTGGGAGCCTACAGTAATGGCAACAATTATAATTCCTAGTGAGTAAGCTCTCAAGCTCTATGTGGTGCTGAAAATTTTCTGTATCGTTAATACATTGGGTTGCCCTTAAGGTGCTAGCCGATGAACTTTGAAGCATTAACTTTGATTAGTCCCATCACTTTTACTTGAAGGTATGTGGGCTCTGTTATAACTCTTTGTTCCGAACGACGAGGGGAGCAGTTGGAACACTCGTTTATTGACAGGTGATTATTCCTAGGAGGATGAATGTAATCTCATGTATTCTATTTTTATGGTTTGGTTCTTGAAATGGACATTCAACTATATGGTAAAAACATCAACCGTTGGTGCTCATATATCCAAGTTCTCTATCACCCTATGTTTAGAGCATTCTTAAATGTCCTTCCCTCTAATGCAGCTGCAATTTTCCTTTTAAAGCCTTTTCTTGAATTTTAACCCAAATCAAATAATGATATGTTCAAAGGGTTGGTTTTCAGCCAACCAGAAAAGGAGCCGTTGAAGATTCTGGGTTTAACAGGTGTTGACATAACATGAACCTGTTTTAAATTTAAACTTCAGATGGAAAAAGAGTTTCAGTTACCAGTTTTAGGATGAAGCTGGTTAAAACTTCGAAGCCAAGCAAACTCAAATATCATTAGTCTTTTAAATCTGTGCTGTTTGCTCCAAGAAAAGTATGTGGTTCTATTATTCCAAGAGAAAACAATCTTGAGTAGATTTTATGTCCATCGACGGTGTCTGCTAATTCATTTTCTGTCCGAAAAACGAAATTGCTCAAAGTATTCAATAAAAGTTCTCAGTTGCGTATTCAAAAAATAGGAAAGTAGATTGCTGAAAGTTGGAATCAGTTTGTTTGTAATGTAACTTATATTGTGCGTTTCACTCGAAAACTGGTATAGAAGTTGATTTTAGATAAATCTCAGTTTCCATTTCTGGTCATTCTTAATCACCTATTATTGTTTTGCTCCCATCTGAGGTTCACCGAATGTAAGGATAATATGCTGTGTGTTTCTTGTGTGCAGTCAAAGGGCTTTCATGAAGTATCGATTACCTCTGAGGGAAATCGTTGTTGACTTTTACAATGAATTAAAGAGTATAACTTCAGGATATGCATCATTTGATTACGAGGATGCAGAGTAAGTATTGATTCTCTTGTTGTCCCTCTTTGCTTCATCCACTCACACATATTAGCACTGGTGGGCAGAGTTGTTCTTGAATTGGAATGGATAAATGACTGGTGTGATTCCAAATAATGGGTTTCCGTAACAGCTATCAGGCCTCCGACTTGGTGAAACTCGATATCCTCTTAAATGGACAACCGGTGGATGCAATGGCAACTATTGTTCATAGATTGAAGGCACAACGTGTTGGTCGTGAACTTGTGGAGAAGCTGAAGAAATTCATAGACAGGTCTATTAATTCAATATCATTTAATTAATTTCAATTTCGATTTTTGTTGTAGACAGTATCTTAACACAATATTGAATAGGCAAATGTTTGAGATAACCATACAAGCTGCTATTGGATCAAAGGTTATTGCCAGGGAAACGTAAGTTGTATAACTTGTCCACAGCAAGAATAGTCTTCAATCATAGTCAACTTAGGTTTCTGCTTTCTTATTAATTTCACGAATGTTTGTTCTATTCATTTTTCAGCAGTGATCTACAACTTTTACTGTGTTATGTCACTCCAAGTTAAAATAACACATTATCAAATGTTCAAATCTTTTTTATAAGTGATTTTAGCATGAACATAGAATCTAAAATTCTAAGAGACTCCGTCTCAGTAGTTTTTTTCTTTTTTTCATATTTTTTGGACTTTGTCCAATATGTTTTCTATATCTTTCCCCCCTCAATTTTGGCTTCTGCCCTTTGGGTTGTGTAGGGTTTGGCGTACTAAGAGATTTACTTTTTCAATCGGTTTCTTTTGTTTGCTTTGTTTATTTATTTATATTTTCAGATACCTTCATATATGCCAGCTTCCATGGATGTGAACACATACTTCTTCAATTTGTTTGAGTTTATTTTTCTTGTTTTCAGGGTTTCAGCTATGAGGAAAAATGTGCTTGCAAAATGTTATGGTGGTGATGTAACTAGGAAGAGGAAGTTGTTGGAAAAGCAGAAAGAAGGAAAGAAGCGCATGAAACGAATTGGCTCTGTTGATATACCCCAAGAGGCTTTTCATGAGCTGCTAAAGGTTTCGTGAAGAGAAGAGGATGTTATAGGGCCTGAAGTACATGTATCCAATTGCTTGTTATTAACTCAAAAATGATTCCTCTCAATAGGTATTGAGTGCTAATAGAAGGCATCCCAGTCTTTGATTTGCCAGGAAAAGTTGATTTAATATAAATGAAAAATAATATATACACTTTTTTATCCTGAACTATCACTATAATTTCCTTGGCGAGTAATTTATATGTTTGCTGACACTGGGAAATGTTTGAACAGTGGGTATAATGTCTGTGTATGATTTTCTATAAATGACACTCAAAAGATTTATTTATATGAGACGAAGCACGGTAATTTTCTCTTTGAGTGATCATCATATATTATGATCTTGTTTGGCAACGATGCTTTGAAGACCAAATACGGACGACAGAGCAATCTAGGGAATTATTTTACTTGACTTTGTATAGTTGGTTTAAGCCGTAACCATTTCTCCGATAGAAGGGTTGCCGAATTTTTTATCGTTTCTATCTTGTTTAAACTGACCGATAGAAGGGTTGTCGAATTTTTTACCGTGTCTATCTTGTTTAAACTGATAATGCACTCCTCGTGTATTATCTTTTGATTTTTTTTATAAAATTACGCGATTACCTATAAAAAAAAAAAAAAAAGTGATCTTGTTTGGCAACAAAATGACATGGTTGATACTGATTTCCAAAGGCAGGAAGAATTGATGTTAAATGATAATTTCTTTGCTATCGTTTTTGTTGTAAACTTTGTATCTTTGTTTTTCATGACTTTTGCCAGCATACTCTTTCCATGTGTATAAATGACTGCGTGAATGTTTCTTATTCATATCAAAGTTGTAGTGGAAATTACAAGAAAGACTTTTTTGTACACTGTCCTTTAGAAAGAGAACCAAAAGGGCTAATAAAAAATTTCATGATCATGCCAGGATGAAGGTCCTAAAGACCCATCAATCAGTTTGATCTTGATTTTCCACTGCAGAGAGGAACTCTGCAGAATGGAAAAGGCCAATGGAGATTGTTGCACCTGCAGGCTTCCAGTTTTCCAATTCAAAGACGTTGACTTGCCCAAATAGCTGGATGCACATCCTTTATCATCTGAAGTAAGTGGATTTGACGTTGTGGCCTGTATATGCCCACACTACTTCTGGCCGATATTTTTGCCTTTATCTTTATTCACTTGTGCTGTACTGCCATTAGCCACCATTGATGAAATAGCGGTAGTTATTACTGATTGTAAACTCGGATCTGACTTAATTACCTTAGTTAAGGTTTGTGTTAGAGCCTCTTGTTGGTTTAACTTTTCTGGGTATGATTGAGATGATTGTTCTTGTGACGGTCTTCTAAAGTGTGCGGAGCTAACATGGTTACTATTATATATACCATAATTAAGGCTTCCATTGCCCCAAACTGTCGGTAGCATGTAGGGTTCTGAAGAAGAAAAACTCAAACTTGTTGAAGGAACTCTTGGAATTGATTTAAAACTCGATGAGAACATGCTGAAACCACTTGATGCGGTGGTGGGTGGATTAGTGGTGAGGTCTAAAGTGATTGTAGGAAATGGAGTTGAAGAGGAGTTGGGCAAATAGAATGCCCGTGCTAGGGAAATATCAGAGAGATTGGGAATTGGTCCTCTAAGACTGGAAGTTGGATCAACGTTGGCTGGTGATGATACAAGCCCTGGTTGAGAATTTGATGATCCAGAGAGAAGCATTGAAGCTGCTGCCGAGGTGGTGGAAGCCATGGCAGTGGCAGAAATTGGTAGTGGGTGGTTATGAGTTCCTTCATATGTTGTGATCAAGATTGATGTGTCTTCTGAACATCGTTGCACCTGAAAACAGAAAACGAGTCTGATTGAATAATAAAGCCAAATCAAAAGTCAAGAATAAAGATTAAATTTAAAGAAAAACGTCTAAACATTATAATGCTTCTTTATCTATATTCTCATTTCCTTCATATTCTTTTAGAATTAAAAAGAAAAAAGAATAAACGTTTCACAGTTATGTTTCCCTTCTACTCCATGAAATCTAGGATCCAATCAAAACCTAAGAACTTCCACATATTCCTAAATAAAAAATAATAATTTATTTGTCCAATCATGCGATCCATAGAAATAAGAAAATAAGTGGAAAAATAGCATTAAATGCTATGCAAGTCATATTTTAATTTGACATGTTGAATGTGGAATATTACTTGTTTTCTGACTGGGCATGATGGGGAAACTGTACACCTATAGTATGCCCGTGGACATGGATTGCCCTTTGAAATTTTCTGTCCATATTTTCGCCATTGGCACCCATCATTCATCTGCAGGAGAACTCTATAATATTATTCATCTGATGCATATAATTGTTAGAAAAAGAAACAGCACATAAATAGAAATGGGAAAATCAATGACGACGCCGTTTTACTCACTGTTGTGGTCTCACATCTTGCTCTTACAGAAACTCTAGCTCTCTTTAAATTGGTTTGAGAAAGTTCATCTTCTTCACTTCTCAGTGTCTTAAACTCCATGGATCCTGTTTCTGACCCCGTTAAATTGTAGTCCGATCCAACTTTAAGTTCCTCATTTTCTTCTCTGCTGCTAGTATTTTTCTCTTCCTTTTTAGACCGATCTCTTGAACTCATTCCAAGTCGAAGAGATACGAGTTCAGTGTCTTCTTCAATGGTGGGATCAGTTGGATTGTTGTCTTTCTTGGTTTCTCGAAGAATATCAAAGAATCGCATTTGTAGAGTTCTGTAATCCTTCTCTATTTGTTGTAGCTGCATCTTTAGTCTTGCATTTTCCTCTCTCACTCCTGTCATTTTGGCTTTGGTTGATTCAACTTCATCTTCCTGTCAACCATCAGTAAATAGTCAGAACAAATTAAAGAGATTGTGGCAGTAAAACACCTCCACACCCACAAAAAAAAAAAAAAAGTTTTTATTTCTCTCAATAAATTTGGAGTCCATGTCAGTCATATGAATGTTTTTTATTCATATTTAGTCATTTCATTTCATTTCATTTGATAGAGCATTATTTTATTTTGCTCTTACATGGTTGTGTCCACATGGACAAACGGATATATTTTCTTTACTTGATCTACAAGAAGATCTAAGACAACCCGATTCTTAGCAACTATTACATGTCAATTGTCATGCTATTTCCAGTTTACTCTTTCCTCTTCTGACATGTTCTATGAAGTTCACATCAGTTTATAGATGGAAGACTCCTTTTGGTCTTCACAAAACATCTTCCAATCGCCTAAGTAGACATTTTCTTTGGTGTCACCTCACTTGTTGCCTTACATTCTCATATTCTTTCATCTCATCTATTTTAGTATGACCATGTATCCTCTTAATATCTTCATTTCCTTTATGATCATCTTATGGGAATTGTATTTTATTACGATGACACTTGGTACATTAAAACAAAGTAGGTACATATAATTATTCTTCTCTTAGAACCAACCTGGAAGGAATTTTCCGATGACACTGAATTTCTGTAATACTTGTTAATTTCATCCAAAATTTGTTCTAATCCATACCTGTAATTGTGAAATTTGAGGGAAAATATTACTACTTACCTTTATAGCTTCTTTTCTGCAATATTTCTCTTCATTGGAAGCTGATTCATTATAGCTGTTTTCTTCATTAACTGAACTTCCTGTGGAACTTTTTCTGGTACCCTCCATTGCTTGTAATTTCTTCCCAGCCTTTGAAAAACTTGTTTATTACAAGAGCATCTCAGTCCTCTTTATATACACAAGAATCCTTTGTTTCATTTTGAGTTTTTTTTTTAATTGAAAATGATATAAATACACCTCGTATTTCGCTATTATGGACTTAAAAATTTCAACTTCTTAGTTTTTATGTGAGCACATGGATTTGAATATTAGGAAGAAAAATTAGGGATGATGCTCCAAGTACACCCTAAAGTGTACAAGTATCGTTTCCCAAAAATTAGTTTAAATGAGAGAAAGTGGACTTCAACATTTGCTGACAGATAGGTTAGAGACTTTATTGTATAGGATTAAAAAAGGTATATTATCATGTTAGTCATTCAAACAGTTGGGTTAAAGTTAATTGTTTTCAAGTTTTCATTGAATTGCATTGATTAAAAGTTTAAAATATTAAGACGCGGTCGCGACTAGTTTATTTATTTATTATTTATATTTAGTTATCTTTTCATCGAACTCTCACACATGAAGTTCTGATATATTCGGATTGATGGCACTTAAACACGATGAAATTCTGTTAAATTCCTCAACACATCCCTTCATATTCATGCCAATGTATGTTTCATTAATGAGTACGTGAAATTTTCATAGACAAATTTATTTATTTAATCTCATCTCTAAATATGTGTATAGATCAAATTATTTACTCAATCAGTTTGGCAAACAACTACAAAAATTAATGATATTAAGAGTGCATAACCAACTTGTTCGTCTGTGACTAAGAGTTTAAATTATTTTAATAAGAATGGTCAATGAAGGATGATATGATTCACATATTTATGTAAAAAAATATCTTTACTTCTCTTTTCCCAAAATATGTTTTATTTTATTTTGACCCTTACATTATAAATTACAAAATGTGACTCTCTCCCTCTCTCTCTCTCTCTCTCTCTCTCTCATTTTTTCATTTATTCTCTAAACAATATACCGTTATCCAAGTGTAGTTTAATTATATTATTCGTTTTTCCTTGGATAACATATTGATCGAAGAGTCGGTTTGACAAGGCTTTTAAAAATCAAAAGTTGTTAATGAGACTACGAAGTTATTTTTGAACATGTTTAAATAATTTTTTGGGAATGTTTTGTTTGCTAAAAGAACTTCTAGCGGAAGCTGACATAATTTATAACATATAATATTCACGTGATTAATGGTTAGTATAATGAAATTATGCTAAACTATTACTACATGGAGATTTTGAGGCCAAGTTGCACTATATTTTGTTGTGTTTGGGTCAATTATCTTAGATGGGGCATTAAATAAGTTATTTAATATGAGATTTGCTTGAGCATACTTGAATAGTTGGCAGACGAAAAATTATTTTTGGTGAAAATAAAATTATAAAAAGAAGTTTATTAGAGCATTGACTTGACAAGAATTTAGTTTATAAATTGCCACCCATCTCATTTACGATTTTTTATAAGCTGGTATGCATTTATATTATTAAACATCAATATCAGTTAATTAATTAATTCATACAGTTTTAAAAAAAAAAAAAAAATATTTATATTTTAAGCCATCATTGTGGAAAAATGAAGTTAAGTATGCCTTTGATTATCTATTTATTTTTTGGTTAAATAAACATTTCATATTGAAATAGGTTAGACCTTTTGTCCAGGGGTCAGCTGTACATACCAGAGAATAAATAATGCAATTTTTTATTTTTATTTTTCATGTTTGAAAACAAGATTTCTTGGAGGCTGATTAAAATATTTCATTTCTTGGAGGAGTCGATTCCTTGACTAGTCAGATGGAATGTGACCTGGTATCATAGTCGAGTCCATAGTCCACCTAAGTTTAACAACGTTAGAATTTATATTCTACTTCTTAGTGGCAAGTGATTGCTCAAAACTTAGCTAATGTTTGAGTTCCATTTTTTTCAAAACTCATTTTTTATGACATTTTCCTGTAAAATCATTTTACATGTAAATCCAAAATTATTCTTTATCTTTTAACCATATATTATTCGAAGATACTTTTTGTTATTAGTATTAGTATCTACTTTCAGGTGTATTTATGTAGTATTATTCTAAATGTTAAAAAATTTAATTATAGTACGGAACAGAACCGAACCGAACCGAACCGAACCTAACCTGAACGGTTCTAGAATTATATCTGGAACCGACGGTTCCATTTACTAAATACCCGAAAATTTTTGAAACCGAAAAAAATCGAACAGAACCGACCCGCGCCCACCCCTATTTTCTACTCAAATATTTTATTGCAAATCAGAAGAATATGACATGAATTAATTAACGTCTGTGAAAGATTTCTCCTTCCAACTAACAGCAATCACACAACTTATTATAAACTTGAGGTAGCGGAAAGACAAGGGACTGAAATGCAACAAAATTTACAGGAAAATGCCAAAGGCATGCGGACTTCTCGTAAAATAGCTTTTAACTTTTAAGCGATTAAAATATAAAAACGACACTATCGTGCACTCGGGACTTTTGGTTCTGTGCAACACATTCAGATATCCACATCAAGTTCCTGATTTCCTGCTCCTTCAACCTCATGTACGCAAAAAACACCCCATAATGGAACTGCATTGCCAAATAAATAAGGATAATGAGATTTCTGTAATATGATAATTGATATATGAATAACCACCACAAACAAGCAGATAAATCTAAAGCCGTTTCTTGTAAATGCAACAGTATTTAGGCACACTCCTCCTAGAAGCACAGTGATAAATTTTGACAGGAAGTTCTGAGAAACAAACCTGCTGCTCAAATGCTAAGCAAAGCCGTTTCACCTCCTCTTCATAAAATGCCTTGTCAAGTATCTGACTCTCGCCGTACGATAACTTGGAAAATATGGACTGATAAGGAGGATATTTTTCCATGGCAGAACGAACCTGGAAGTGTTGAAAATTAGTAATAAGAGCAGGTAGGCACTGTAAATAAGAGCAGGCACTAATGACATAGGTCTTTGAGCATCCATCGGGAAATTTCAAGAATTTTTAAATCAATAATCAGTTAGGATGTGTGTGATTGCAAGCATAGAACTTGCGTGGAAAGTAATTGCCTATAACTTATTTGCATGGAAATCGTCAACTTCCAGAGGATGGAATGATTGTAGGATCAAGAAGGCCATATTCTTTATATAAAGAAAGAAAGAGGCAGCAGCAAGAACTATATCTGTCAAAGAAGAAGAGTCAACTAAATGTGTTTGATTGGCTTAATTTTCAGCATAGAAAACGTTATACTTTTTCATAAAGTTGAATTTTTGGGAAGTGTGAGTTACCTAGAACATAAAAACCTACCCCCTTCCTTGTTTTTGAGGAAAACATGACAAACTTTTGAAAAATATTTTCCATGAAAAAAATGTCAATCAAATACTCAAAGAGTAGGAACTTGGGTTAGAAAAATGACATTTTACATGGAAAATAAAGCCAATCAAACACACCCTTAATGAAATTTTAAAAATCTGATTGGTGACAATACTTCCTTATTTACGCTGTTCATTTGAATAATCTGTATATTTAGTGGGAGATGAATGTGAGGAGTTAGCTTCACTATCAAAAACAAGACAAGGCATCTTGATGTATTGGATCGTAAGATGGTGACAAAACACAATCAGATCTCATCATGGACATTAGAACATGACAAAAACCATTAACTACCTGATCTATATCCTCGCAAACAGCAAGCTCCTCATGACCGTAAGGATATCTATTCCATAATTTCATCAACGTTAGTTAGGGAAAAAGGAGCTCCATGAAACCATGTAGTTTCATACTTGAAAATAGTAAAATTCAATGCTTTTCCTTACAGTAATCCGAAATTAGAGTACAGTTTCCGACGATCATCTCGAGTAAGCTCAGTGCCAATGCTGAATATTACATTTACAGGTATATGACAGGGTCAGAAATGAACGTAGTAACTAATATAGTATAATTCGGAAAAACAATTTCACACTACAGAACCTGTTTATGGTGATATTAACTGCCCTTCTGTCGGCCTCAAAAGCTAGGATGTCAGACATAATCTCTGCAGTTGCGCCACCAAGTTTCTATTTTATAGCTTTCACATTAGAGTCGAGTCCAAAACTGGGGAATTCACACTCAGACAGAAGAAAAGGAACTTTTAACATTCCAAAATAAACCCTTTACCTGACAAAATCTGTAGAAATCCTCAAGGTATGCTTTGTAGAGAGTATTCCTCATAATTTCAATATTCATGTCATCCAAGTCCTTAATGAGTGAAAAGCAGACAGACAAAAAACCATTTAGATAACAAAGATATTTCCCCTATATTTCGCTTCAGATAACAAAGATCTGACATATGTACAGCTGCATAGAATATATTCTTAAATATATAAAACCATTAACAGTTGAGCTTCATGGTGAGAAGACCATAAGTTGTATAAGTATGATGATACAAATGTGACATGGAGCAAGCAAAACTCAGTAGCTGCACAGACAAAACAATTTTCAATTACTGCACAGAAAAGTTATGTGCTGCAACCAGTACCTCTGAAGTGAGGCATTCAGAGAAGTATGGAGCCAGAGGTGTATCAACTAGCACCAGTCTGTAAAGCTCCCTCATATTTTGGGCGACTGCGAGAGTAGCGATGCTGTGGAAATGAATGGCAAAATTTCAGTTTATTACCACTTACATTTTGCGCAAAATGTTGGATTCCGAATTTCAGATGAACTACCTGTCGAACATTCCCAGAGGATGGCATTTCTCCAACAATTCCTGAACATCTCTCTCATGCAAAGTTCCCGTGACAATTAGCACAACATTGTCGATCATGTGACCGTATCTAAAAATTAAACAGCATAACTAGGTAATATGACTATCACAGTATACCAGAAAGTAACTAGTGCCATTGTGCTTCGCAGTAAGATTCAATTCTACCCACGTCACAAATCAAAGGATGATAAAAAATTTGATAGATACAGTTCCCTGGTCCTATCTCAAGCTTAACATGCTACCACAATTTGTACAGAGTAGTTAAATACTCTGCACTTACTATAAGCATCATGTGTCGACTGAACTAAATGATATTGTAAATTTCTTGGTGCCAACTTAGTCAAGTTGGCACATTATTTCAATTCTCTCACCTTCTCCTTCTCCTTCTTTTTTTTTTTTTTTAAATGTTGATAAGCACTGTTTAATTGGTTTAGCAACTCCAGTAAATCAAGCTAAAGCCCACATATTTCCTATTTCCACCTCTTTGCCTTCGTTACTATCTGGATGGGTCCTAGAAATTAATAACTAAACATTTTCTCTTGCAACTCTTTGTTTCGCAGCAGAAAAAACTCTTATCATCCCAACATATATCAATCCGACATATAAAACCATGTATTGAGCGTATTCACCATGATTTCGAAGTGCATCAATGGCAAACTCTTTGTTTCGCAGCAGAAAAAACTCTTATCAATCCAGCATATAACAAATTCCTTTGTATTTTAATAAAAAACAATGCACTGTGTATAATCACCATCATTTCGAAGTGCATCAATGGCATATTAAATTTATCTATAAATGCAAGTTCGTAGATGCATTTAGGTGCATATGAACAGAGAGAGGAGAGAACGCTCATACGTGATATACTCTAAAAAGGTTGACAAAGGCTCTGTGGCTTGGGTTAACATGTGCTTATACTCATCAACCAATTTAAGAGTACATTTCTCCACAATTGTCGTCGTGTGCAATGGAGAAGGCTCTGCAATTAACAAGACGACCAGAAATAAAATCAGTACTCTCAGCCAAAAAGGCCCACAAAACAACTGAAACTAGCAATGCTTCTAAACTCATGGAACCAAATAAGTCCTCTTCGTAAATCAACTTGATAGTTTAAAGTATAGAGAATTGAACTGCAACTTAATCGGCTTAGTTAGTGATTAGCTAAATTATAGAGAAATATGCTGATCTAGTTATCTGAAAATGAGATGAATTTGACTATATAGATCTAAATTCGTGTTGATTTACCAAATAACAAAATCACGTCGGATCGAACTCCAAAATGCAGCCTTCGATCATTTTTTTTTTTCAAACGCATAAATCCCCCAACGGCCTCAGAACACGATTCAAATCCAAAAAGCTCGGAACTAAAGAATAGACTAACCATTTTGGAGGTAGGGGCCATACTCAGTGGCGGAGAGGTGCATCTTGATGTCCTCGAGGGTTTCACATTGGCAGAGGTTGTTGTAGTCGGAGGCAGTGAGGAGTCCCGATCGATGGCCTCGCACAATCGCCTCCAGGTACCCTCCGTGAATGTTGAAGGTCAGCGCTTCGAATCCGTACATTTTTCTACAGATTTGAAGCGAATCGAATAGTTTGTAAAGATGAAATTTATGAATCCCTGCAAAGAAACCCTGGCGCGATGCTTCTCAATTCTCCGATTTACCAACGGAGGGGAATTCTGCAGTGTTGGTGTGGAGAGGGATGAGATCAATCAGCGTCCAGAGTATTGTACTGTCGTTAACAACTTTGAGATAACTAACAGGGCATCTAATATTTGAGATTAAAAAATAAAATAAAATTATAAACTGTTTATAAAAATTAAACACTTTTTATTTATTTATTAGGGATTCACAATATTATCCATTTAAGGTGTGTTTGAGCCACTTGGAATAATGTATTCTGGAATAGTAGATTGATGGAGAATGTGTGGTTGAAAAAGAAAGAAAAGTTATTGATGCGATGGAAAATATTATTTTATTGAAAAATATGTGGTTGAAAATGAGTAGAAGAATGAAAATGAAATTTTTAATGT
>CAIGRT010177303.1:0-14920 GCA_903798405.1 Fraxinus platypoda
AAAACAATATTTTTTATTATTTATTTATTCAAATTCGAAGTGGGGTCTTAGTATAATAAATCTGGTTCTTTCCTAGATTTTCTTCAATCTATGTTTTATACATGTATTTATTTCAGAAGGTCGTGTGTAATATTTTCATCAGATGTTACTTCTTTTTTCCGTCAATTATCATCACTATAGGAGAAGTGGACTAATTTAAATCTTGTTTGGGAGTTGTTTACAAACTATTTAAAGGGTTCTACGAATGTGTGGATAAAAAGTTGTTTGACCGATTATAAACAATTTATGAACATTAGCCACACATGGGCTTACTTAAATTTTTTATGTATAATTATGTTGTCAAGTTACTTTTGCAATTTCTGCTGGAGTCAGATACTGCTAAATGCCATAATCATCTAATTGTTTATTTCAAATCTCATGGTTTGTTTTTCCTCCTCTAACCTTGTTTTTTCTCTTTAATAAAGACCGGAGATAGTGGCTATGGATCATTTTCCTCTCACTCATCGTCATTGTATGGAAGGTAGTTTTCTCTGTCATTAATTTATTACTTGGATTTAATTTTTCTGAAGTCTTCAATGTATGTCTTTAATCATAATCTTACCTTGTTAAGCAGATTGCCTCCGCCTTCAACTCTGGAAATGGTTGTACCTGCATATGCAGTTGGTAAAGTCATGGGCAAAGGTGGCATGAATATTGAGAATATACGTAAGGTGAGTTGTTTTACTTTCACTGAGCAATGACCAATACCTTCTGTATTTCTCTTCCACCGTGTCTGGAACGTTCCTCCTCTTTTCATTCATTTTCCTGCTATTTCCCCCACAAATCAAACACTTCAGTCATTTGGGATACACAGTTGGCTACATATCAGGAGGTAAATCTTTTTTTTTTTTTTCAGCTGTCCAGGACTGACAGCTGCTTAACTTGCAAATTAATATTTTTCCAGCATAATGGCAGACCTTATACAATTGGGTTTCTTTTCAATTGCTAATTTTGGATGGTCTGGTTATGAAGTCTCGACTTTTATGATGTGAACTGTTACCCTAGATATTGACCATGTTTGGCTAAGCTTATGAGGTGCTTATAGACTTGGCCAAACATGCTCATTGTCATGTCTGTTGTGCCATTACTTTAGAACTGCATCAATTTGCAGGCTAGGATATACATAAGCTGTTACCTTGAAAATCTTGGAACTCCTCTTGGGGCAAATACTCTCCCCAGCTGGGAAGGGCATTTTGGGGATTGGGGGGAGAGAGGGAGTATGCATGTGGTGTCACATTTGGTTGTCTGGATTATTGTGATTTGTGCATGAATATCACCTTTCACTTTGAACTTACATTCTCGCATGCACACATTCTCTTCCAGATATCTGGTGCAGCAATAGAGATTTCAGATTCCAAATCATCGCGAGGTGATCGCGTGGCTTTAATCTCAGGCACATCGGAACAGAAGCGTGCAGCTGAAAACTTGATTCAAGCATTCATAATGGCCACTTAAATTATGAAGATACTTTTGTCCTCTTGTATTTGAAAACTGTGGTTCAGTGCTGGGTTCTTCCTTCAATCGTTTCTCCTCTCAAGCTCCTTTAGGTTTCCATCATGGAGAGTATTTTATTTCATAGGCTTCTGCTGGACTCAGTTTTCTTCTGTAGGAAATCTTATTAAGTTGTTGCTGGAAGTTTAGTAGCATGTTCTGTTTTCAAGAGGTATAGGTTCTGCCAGTGTTGCCTGATAAGTTCTATTCATCCATGGTAGACTTTGATAGGATGTTTTCTTTCCTTTCGGTGTTTATCGAGCCTTTGTGCATCTTACTTCTGATATTGATTTTCTCGTGAATTTGATGTTGAGTTGATTGTCAAACTCATAATACATGGATCCTTCAGTTTATTCCTATTCCTTCCTCTCAGCTTTTTCTCCTGTCTTTTTGATGTATATGTGATTGATCCAGGTCTCTTCTTCGCGTGCCCTCTGTGCTGTTCACATGTATAGATGTAATTGCTGAACGACCCTCTCCTGATGAAATGCAAGTTTATGAGGCATTATCTCATCCCAATCTGAATACTCTTGCTTGATTTGGTACAAGTATCTAATGCTTGCTGAAGCCATGAGACTGCAATTTCTGATAATACCTAATTTTCAACTGCTTATCTGGATTCCTTGTCATGTACTATTAATCTACCTGTGTGTCCCTATTTTGTATTTATTCTTGCCTTTCATCAGAAACCTATACGCTTCCTTGGTGATCTGCTAAGATTTTACTCCAAGTCATTAGAAGTTATTTTCATGTCTGATTCAGCCTTTCCTGAATTAGAATGCATAAAATTCTGCATGTTATTTTACCCCAGCAGTATTTTATGAGGAATTTGCCGTCTTCATTTCATTGTATGCTTACCAATTTACTCTTCCACAAATAGTACTAAATCAGACCCTTTGGGTTCAATGAGAAGACTTATGTGTGATACTGTGATTTATATAGAATCAGGTATGTCCACTGCCATCCTCATCTTCTTCTGATCTGTCTCAGCCTATGTTTGGCTTATAAACTGTTTTTTAACACTTATCCACCACTCATTTTTATCTATTTATTATTTAAACCGTTTATAAACACTTCCAAACATGCTTTCAGATATTTCTTTTGTTGTACTAAAGCAAGATATAGATGACTACAGTTCATTTCTTGTGCTCATGCAAGTAGTAGTTAAAGTTTAGAAAATTATATCTCAAAACCCAATTAATTTCCTTTCCCCAACTGGTGTTCAAAAAGACCGAGTCAGGTACTGGTCTGTTCTGCGTATGTTGGGAGAGGCATAAGCCTCAAATAAACCATTAAAATTATTTAAAATTTATAATAATGCAAAATTATGCTCATAACAAACCATAAACCATTTAGTGCATGTTTAGTAGGAGATTAAATTAAATTTTAAGCGATTATAAATTGTTGGTAAAAAGTATGTTGACCATGAATGATTAAAATATAACCTACCAAAAATGCATTTAGGTAATCTATAATAAAACATTTCAACAAAATTGAAAGTTTGATTTGTAACTATAAATTAAAAAAATAAATGATCAACAAAGTAGCAAGTGATAAAGCAGTAAAGTGCTAATCAGTAATCACATAACAAGATTACTAATCCTCTACTCGAACAAGAAAAAAAAGGTCCACCATATCATCATTTACTAATTACTTGTACGATCTTCAAGAAAATCTCAGTATATTTTACCCTGGTATTCTACCTATTAAATAAATTCAGCCCATGTTTGGGCTCTCTTATCTAAAAACTGCATCTCTCTCTCTCTCTCTCTTATTTTTCAACTACCCATTCTCCAATAAAATAATATTACACGTAAACCTAAAATTTTTCCTTATTTTTTAACCGCACATTTTCCAAAAAATTACAATTCCAAATTATATTTTTCATCCAAAATACATTTTTAATGGAGCCCAAACAGGGGCTCAATATTCTTTAGATAATAGAGCTTTTAGCATATCATTTTTTGTAATTAATTCATATAATAGGTATAAATTTAATGTGTTGTAATTCTCTTAGTTAACTATAATAAAAATTGGTTGAAAGGTAGAATTCCATTAGATTGTTTAATAATAAATAGTTCACATATCAGAAATATTAAATTATCTACTTGTTAAATTAGGTCACAGTGTTGAATATTAAATTTAATTATGTTCTCAATTATAAAATATAACTAATAAATTGGTAGAACAATATTAATTACCAGTTCATTAAAACTTCAACGTTACTTAAATGAGAAATATAACGATTTAGTATTTCAAACAGTAACTTTAATTTCAGTTTATTAAGATATACAAAACTACAAACTAAACCCTGTTGCCAATAAATTTGCGCCAGTACACAACTCCTTTTCGCCATCCTTTTGGTTCATTACTAGATCCAAACCTACTTAACCTATATTTTATAATACTCGAGCAACTTTTATCCACATATTTTGAGTGAACTACGTATATAATCTCTTATCCATCTGTAATTTCTATTTATTTATATTAAAGCCATTTATAAACACTTCGTCACTTCCCAAACATGCTTTAAATAAATAAAACCTTTAGATTCCAAAATACTTCCACAAAATTCTAATTTCACATTTAACCATTTGCTATTCTCATCAACTAAAATTATACCATCGAATAACGTACACTAAGGGAACTTATCTTGAATATGTCATGAGCTCATCCATGAATCAGGTGAAAAGATGAGTTATCAGAACTTTGGTGCAAGCCTACAGTGATAGGGAATTCTCTACTACCACAACCACAATATCTCACGGTCGTGATTGCAACAATGCTATTCCATTTCTCAACTCATAAAAGCGTCATAATGGCTTTTGCATTTATTTCATATTCTAAGTCTGCCAGCAAGTAGTAGTTTTCGAAACCTGTAATTACTACAACTGACAAAAATGTAAATATTGAAAAAAGTACTACTGCTTATAAGTGAATAATTACTGTACGGGTAACATTTTTAAGCTTACCAAAACGAGCTCTCCACGAGTCATAAGTTAAGGTGCCTGCCTCTGTCACTTTGTTAACATTTTCCGGAACATCTTCTGCCTGACATTTTTTTCCTTGAGACTGTGTTCTGTCCTGACTTTCTGCTGTCATAGCATTCATGAGTACGTATCCGTTGGTGTTCCTTTTATTCAGATTTATTTTCTCCAATTCTTTCTTTTACTGCATCTTTTTCCCCTTTTGGTGTAATTAGCTTGGTTGTGTGGAGTTTTGAAATATAGTTTCGATAAGCATTTTTATTGGTTTTGAGGATTCCATTTCATCTCTATTGTAAGCGTTGTATTCTCTACTAGCCAAATGATATTGTTCTTTTGCTGGCATTTCCTCCAAGGTTTCGTTAGAAACCACTTGAATCATCTTCTATTCTCTTTCGCCATGATAATGTCATGGGATTACTGAGATTAACAGTTAGGCCAAAATTTCACTGTTGCACCCTAATAAGTTTGCCCGCCAGTCTAGTTTACAAGTCAGTCTAGTTGATGTCATCCATTATCGGGTAAATCATCATTCTCACTCATCGAGAAAGCTGCAAAAGTGATTAATACTTGCTCGTAATTCTGCCATTGTCCTTCCTCGTCCATTTGGCATTCAAAACTTGTATTACCTTCTTGTTCCCGTGATTGCATATGTTTGAATCGAGTACATTCCAAAGGGTGGGTGCCCTAATAACTGTTCATGTTATTAGTTTGTGGTCAAAGTAGTTTATTTTGGGGCTTTGCCTCACTTAATTTTGGTGCGGTGGTTGTCGTGAATGCCTGGGATGTTGTAGATGTTGAACTTTTGTCTGGTGTACCTTTACATGTAAAATTAATTATTTTTTTAAGTACTTCTATTTGCGAGGAGCTTCTTTACGAGGTTGGACATGTCTTTTGTTGCTTTTAGGCTTATTTTTTATGGTGGGTCATTTTTTAGTTTCTTTGTTTTATTTATTTGGATTGAATAAAAGGAAGAAGAAACTTCCCTCTCGTATCATTGGATGTTTCTTCTTTTCGGAAGGTCTTTGACTGTATCCTTCCGCACATTTATGACAATTTACACACTATGTATGCTCTCTTTTTTCCTTCCTTTTTTACAAGCGAGACTATAGCTATAAAATTATCTTTTTCACGTATGTTGGTTTTCCAAAAAGATACGAATATCTGGTTGTTTTTTCCTACTGAATTTGCAGGTCTAAATAAATATAGATTACGCCTTTAATAATTCTGCTGGGGAATGATAGTTTTGTGGCATTATTAGAAGTACTCTGCATAACCTTGTATGTTTTGTCATCGTCTTGTATATTTATTATGTGCATACATTTGTTGCTTTTAATCCTGAACTATAATCTACGTGTACGCTTATATGTAGTTGACGGGTTTCAAATTATTGCATTGTTCGGTTAACAAAGCAAATAAGGAAACAAAACTGTGACTTTAAATTTGTATAATTTACTACTAATTAGGGCCCTTTTTGTATTGATGCGTTTAAATATTTCTTCGTAATCAAGATTATGTGCATATTTCTTTTTCTTACTCGATTCTTCAACTAAGTTAATGTGCATTAGAAGATTCTTCAAATGCCTTTATTGAAGATATATTCATAATGCTATCGATTAACTTGTTGAGGCTTTTGGGCATGTCATGTTTCGTTTCGGATTATCCAAATATTTATGCTCAGTAGGGTTCTTTGCAGTTTTGGCTATTGTATATCTGTGATTGGAATTTATCGTGTTTTGCGTTATCCTCACAAGGGATTTTGTTTTGGTGCGAGGCATAATAAACTATGTATAGCACTTGCTTGTTTTGTAAGTTCATGTACATGTAGACAATGTCCTAAGTCGACGAGGTGGAGACAATAATGAAACAACTTTTGGTGGCTATATAACTTTATTATATAGTTAGAAACGGCATCTTTGATAAATATATAATGCAACCAAAGAGAGCTCCAGAAACCTTTGGAAAATCCAAGTAGGTGTCAAACCAGCCAACGGATCATCCACGCTCGACCTGTATTTAGCTTGAACATGCCAGGTCCATAGGACCAGTGGGGGCCGCCGCCCTCACTCAATTTTCAGATTTTTTTAGGTTTTTTTGTTCAAGTTTTTTTAGATTTTCAGATTTCTTTCAAGGGATTTTTTGTTTCGCCCCCATTGAACTTCCTTCTTAGGTCCGCCACAAATAAAATTTACATAATTAAGGGATGATAGAAGTTGAACTTGAGATGTTTAACTTGTGACCTTCTCGTGTGCAACTTAAGTTCTCAATCGATCCCACCAAATTTTGAAGAAATATAACAAACCGTCAACCCCTCAAGATTGAAATGTAAATTATATATTTCCAAACATTCACTGTTTAGTACGGACTGCACGGCTTTGTACGCTCCAATTCTCTTCTGGAAAACTGAATTTTTTTGATATATCCAAGAGAATAACATCAACACATGCCATAACGTGTGGGCTAAAGCTAATGCACATGATTCTTGATACCTAAACGGGACACAAAACTTTTTATTGCACATATTTTCAACCCATGTTCTGAGGAACTAATGTATTTTTAAGAAAACATCTCATCAAATGTGAATAAATTAACTACAATGTGTTATATTTTATGTATTTGTATCAGTATCCATGTGATGTGATTCAACATAATTGAACCTTCATAATTCTCTTCCAGCTCTAAGTTTTATGGGCACTCATTAATAAATGATTTGTTCCACCTAAGTTTGAGTTGTGCGTTTATGTGAGCTTGTGCACGCGTAGTTGATCGTCTGATTCCACAAGTGTTAATTGTTTGCGTGTAGAGTTTTACATGCGTGATTTATACATCAATTCTTTTTGTTAATCATGTTATTGATCTGTTACCAAAATGCGATTAAAATTATCGAAAGAGAGAGATTTGTAACAACTTTGAAATAATATTAATTATGAATTTACTCACTAGAGTCGAAGGTTGAAGATTTAGGTATTACAAAATTGTAGGTTGAGAACATCTTTGCTCTAGTTAAGAAAATTTATCTACTATGATTTTATTTAGAAACTATTAAAAACTAGAAACTCAAGGAAAAAGATAGAGGAAGAAAAGAATAATGCTATCTAACACTAGTGGTTCTAGAACACCAGTTTATATGATCTTATGTGATAGGTACAATTAGATGTGAAGTTATGTAATTCGTTTAATTGAACTTATAATTTAACGTCACTAGTGTTGCCGTCTAAACTGATGTTAAATAACATTATTTGAAAAAAAAATGGCACTCCACGTGAGTCTAGGGAAGTACATTTTATGTGCCATTATGTTGCAAGCATTTTATAGAATTGATGAATGTCAGCTGAAATGGGCCCACTCCCAACCAAATTCAACTTGCCAACTAAACAGAGACTATTCACCAAACACCAAGTTGCATCTCTAACCTCTTAGCAATCTTAACCAAATCAAATTGCTAGTCTATGGCTTGTTTGTGAAATTTAAAGTAGAAGTGCTTGAGGATTTCTTGGCTAGTAACCATAACTAGGTCAGCTAACCTTATCACAATAAGCAATAGAGACCGACAAAAGCCATTGCGATAATAATAAGTCACAAAAAGGACTCGGGTCAAAAAATGTCTTAACATGAACACATTTTGTTCCATATGCTAATAGGGCATGATGTGTCTATATGTCGTTGAAGTAATAATAGTGCGTTTAACGTGTAAACTTAACATGCCACATGCTCAAATCTAAAAGGTAATGTATCCGTTATATCAAAAGACATGTATTTTTCCCTATCTCTATCTATCAATCGTAATGTTCATTCCTTACACGTCAATTTGGACGGCTACTTGACATTATTTTTCTGAATTATTAGCCATCTCGTGACTTAATCTCACATAAGAAGTCTTCTATCAAGCCCCTGTTTCATATACATTCTTTCAAAGCACATTTTTAAATACACATTTTTCAATAAAATAATATTTTTTCTCATATCAATAACTTTTTCTTGCTTTTTAATCGCATATTTCTCATCATATCACTATTTAAAATACATTATTTTCTCAATAATATCTATCAAATACACCCCAAATGATTCTCTCTAAAAAAGTACTCTACAAGAGAACAGTTAGACCAGGAAAGTCCAATATATCAATCACATAGTTGTAACAATCAATCGTGCTCGATATTTTGTCACCGTTCGATACAAATTTATAGATAATTTATAAAGAAAAATAGTAAGACAAATACATAGTGGAAAAAATGTCTAAACCACAACAAACAATCACCTCATTTTATCCTTCTTCATTACGAATCAGTCCTCAATTACCTTTTATACCCTCCACTCTTTCTCACTCACGCACGCACACAAATCGTGTATCTATCACTTCGACCATTTTCTTCCTCTCCTCATCTCCTCCTCCTCCACGCCTCTGCAAAAGCCCCGTACCCAAAAACACACGCCTTGTTCTACAACAGCAAGAATCAAGAATCCCCTTTTCTTCAGAACATAGATCTCTCTTCTGGCTATCTATAATTTCTGTTTTTCCCAGATCTTACCTAAAAAGCAGACACCCGAAAACTCATCATACATACTAACATACATATAGGGGTGTAGAAGAATTAGGGGTCTGAAGATGGGTTCTTTGAAGTTAGATCTATATTGCAGAATCTACCCGGAACGGATCGACCACTTCGATATGCTTCCGGATTCCATTCTTCTCTTAATCTTTAACAAAATTGGCGATGTCAAGGCCTTGGGTCGATGCTGCGTCGTTTCGAAGAGGTTCCACTCTCTGGTTCCTCAGGTCGAAAACGTAGTCGTTCGGGTTGATTGTGTCATCCCCGATGATGATTCTTCATCGTCGGGAAACTCTGCCTCCTCCTCGGCGTCGGCAGCTAACAAGTCCCGCCATCCCATCTCATCCCTTTTTCGGCTTTTCTTTTCGGGCCTCTTTCAGTCACTTACCCAGCTGATTACTCCCTCCCCACGCCGCCCCATCGTTTCTAATACGGAAGATTTCTACGATATAGACCAGAACAGCGTGACCCATCATTCCCCTACTCAAGTCTTGAAGAATTTTGATGAAATTAAGCTTCTGAGAATTGAGTTACCGACTGGGGAGCTCGGAATTGATGAGGGAATTTTGCTTAAATGGAAGGCCGACTTCGGTTCCACGCTTGACAATTGTGTTATTCTTGGAGCCTCCAGTGTCATTCAGACCACGAATACTAATGAGTGTTCCAGTGTTTGTAATGTTGATAGTAATGGAGCTGAGAGCGATAATGGGAGCATACCCGAATCATTTTACACAAATGGGGGCTTGAAACTGCGTGTTGTGTGGACCATAAGCTCATTGATAGCTGCCTCTGCTAGGCATTACCTGCTCCAGCCAATAATAGCAGAGCACAAGACGTTGGAGAGCTTGGTTTTGACGGATGCTGATGGACAAGGGGTGTTGTATATGAATAAAGAGCAGTTGGAGGAGCTGAGGGTGAAGCCTCTTTCTGCCTCATCGGCTTCCAAGAGGACTCTGGTCCCGGCTTTGAGTATGCGGTTGTGGTATGCCTCACATTTGGAGTTGCCAGATGGGACTGTGTTGAAAGGGGCGACCTTGGTGGCGATCAGACCCAGTGAGCAGCCCAAGAAGGAGGTTTTGGAGTCAGAAGCCAATTGGGTTGCCTCAGCACTTGAGGAGCCATTTGGAACTGCTGCAAGGATGCTGGTGAAGAGGAGGACTTACTGTCTGGAAATGAACTCATTTTGAGATGGGATTCCAAATACATGTTTGAGGTAATTTCCTTTTTGCAGATTTAGTGGAAATTTTGAATTGGTTCAGAGATCTTTGTAGGTATATGTCTGTATATTTTAATTGCAAATTTTGAATCTGAGTATTAGTTCTATGATGTGTACATTCATTGGTATGCTAGGATGTTTTTCTGGGTGGTTAATATGTGATTCTTTGGCTAGTTTCCCTTTAAGAGTGCTACCACTCTGCATTGTTTCTGCAGTTGTAAATTGTAGATCCATTTTCTATTCAAGATCTATATTTTACAATTTTATACTCGGTGGATAAACATCATAATGTATATCTCCTCTCAGAGCTAACCTTTGTGATCTGGATGTGGCGTCTATTTTCTCGTCTAGTATTATGATATTTGTTACACAGTGGATTTATGGTGCTGTATTCATGGCAAACATTTTTTCTCATTCATTTCCTGCATTGCTCGAACTTTACCTATGCACTATCAAAATCATTTCCCTCAATCATATGCTATTGTGGCTTTTTAATTATGTGATTAGGCTTTCTTTTAGTGTGCTGCAGCCTGCAGTTTGAGGGTAAGTGCTAAAAGGTGAATGTGGAATTCTTTTTTATTTTTTTATTTTTTTTTGAAGAATAATGGTAGATTTGTCTCTTCAAGTAATTCGTGAGCGAGAAAGTATATTGTATATCTCGAAGTATGTTGTGTGGCCTTTCATAATTTTTTCTACTTTTCGCTAATAGAATGTGAAATGCTTACGAGTAGGATAAACTTTAATTTATCGCTTTAATCTGCTTTTTCATATATCTTGAAGTGTGGACAGTCTTCTGCATTTTCTATATTCATGGTAGTCTTGACACTGTTCTGCATGGTTGTTTCTTCATTCTTTTATTGGTTTGAATGGTTCACTTGCTCACCCTGAATTCTTTTTTGGTGTTTATGAATCTTTCAGGGAAAACACAGCTTTCGGAGGAGGAGGATTCATATGCCGGGTAAACACAATTTTGTTTTAAGCAGTGTACCATAGACGAATAGCTAGTCAAGCTTATTCATGCTTCTACTACGTACGAAAAGCCAGCTGTTGATTGAAAAAATGAGCCATGGAACAATCCTCCTACAGTCGTGCTGATGTTAGATAGGCATTTGCTTTTATTTTAATTTCAGGCATATGCTTTTACGAGCGCACGAAATGCTTATGGATTGATGTTGAGCTTTGTGTCTTTGACTCTTTACTCGTCTACTAATTTTCTGTATCTGTGAATATTATAGGGATGAATACTGTATGCTTATGTAATGTTCCTTTAAGGTTCACTGAGCAATGTATCTTTCAATCATCCTGAACTATTGGCAGTATTGTTAATGTACCTAATTAATTTGAAAATATATATTATAAGTTGTCTCCAGCTATTATCCATTATCGAATCATCCATTTACAACTTCAATAGGGTAATGGATGTCCATTTCGTTTAAGGAGTTCAATGCGCAAACAAATACCTCCAAGCGTTCGAATCCTATTTGCAAGTAAATTTATGTAAGGTGCATAAGAGGCGGTTCAAACAATCTGGAGGCCATCGTCAAGGGATTTGAGGACAATCATAGAAGTTCTGGTTGCTATTATTCTAATTCCGTCCGTGATCATCAAATGATAAAGCTGTTCGTGATTCTGATTGAAATTGTCGTGTTTCAGATGGAATTATCGATAGATTATAGACACCTATAGTTGGTAATGTTGTAACAAAAGCGATCCTTACGAGATTTCTAGCCATGATCCCGACAATACAGCAGAGAAAATTAGTCTTCTCATTGATTTGCTACACCCCTTTTACCCCATGGTCTGTTTGATGAAGTGAACTGGTGAGTATTAGAAGCATTTGAAGAAACAATGCTAAAATTTTGTCTTATATACCGTCCAATCCTCCATGCCCAAAAAGTTTAACTGAGTAGACTTGTGATAAAATTATGCTCCAAAGAAACTTGGGCACAAATTGTATACCGAGTGGACATAAAGTTAGTGCTGCAGCATCACCACCACAACCAGGTCCACCACCAAACCAAGTCTTTTTTTAAGAATGAGCATAATGGGGAAAGGATTATATGGTGCTGACTCAACTCATTCAAAAGATAGATTTTTTCCAACAATGACAAAACAGAATCAGAATCATTCAACTACAAATAAAACACACGCTACCTGGCACCCATAACAAATGGAAATATGTGATGCCAGTTGAACTATCTGAAAATCAATAGTGCAAAGAACAGGAGAGCAACAACAATAATAACTCCATGGCCTGAGGTAGGGAAAGTATGCTTTGCTCTGGACTCGTGGCAAGAAATTCGCCACTAACTCAAACCTATTGTCAAGTCTTACTCAGAAGAGTATGAAACTTCTCATCTTCAGTTACCTGTATTAAAGACACGTTCAGTTTATTGTATTTATCTAATGCCTTGTAAGCTTTTGTGTAAAGGTAAAAATGTCTAAATCAGTTATAGGAAATCGGAAACTTTGTTCTAGTCCTCCAACAAAGGTAACAGAAAGTTAAAAATCAGAAACTTTTCCTGCATTTTCTTCTAAACATCAAATCTCAAGATGTTAGAATTTTTCTATAACATGTCTACAAGCAATAGACAAACTCTCTTGACAACAGTCTCTCTCTAACTATCACAATCCATTCGAAATAAGGCCCTACACATGGAGGCATGGAACCTTCGACAACTGTAAATTGAGCCTAATAGAAGTTGCTATCCACTTACATTCTCTAGTTCATTTTATTTTTCTATAGTCGTACACTGACTTAAGCATCAAAGGTGAAACAACTGCGAAGTAGTAAGTACCGTACAGCTTTCCTTAGCACTTTTTAAGACCGTGTAAACATTTTTAGTGCTTATAAGTTGATCAAACATCATTTTAAATAATACATTCCTTAGCATGAATCGGAATTTTTGAGGAACGTAAGAGATAATTTGATTTGGTCACACAATGTGTGGTTGGTACACAATTTTTCTCTATTTTTAACCACAAATTCTTTGATATCCATTACTTATAAGCACTTCAAAACTTAGCCAAGCAAGCACTTAACTAGGATTTAAGTAAAACAAGATATTAGCTTATCACGAAATCTTATTGCATTCCCTATTCTAGTATTGTTACTATTCATCCTCAACTATACCCACCTTGCAACCACAATGATTTTAGGGGATTATATCCAATTAGGCTTGTAGTACCAATAACAAGAATTATATTCAAGAGTTACACCATCATTTGAACATGTATATATACTATTTAGATTACGTTTGGCAAGTATTTATATTAAATATGAAAGTCAAATTACTTTTTATCCACATATTTCGTGAAACTTACAAGTACTATACATATGTTTAAATCTAGCAGAAATTGGAAAAATGAGGGTGAATTTTGTAGTTTTGAATGAAAAATGTCCTAAATCTAGTCTCACAACTATTAAACCCTCAAGACCATTCTATTCCTAATAATTTTTATGACCCTCACGAGATTTTATATATTCTAACTTGTAAATATTTATTGTAGGACTACTATCTGCACATCTGAGAAAAATGTCCTAATATGTTATAGTGTTTTATTTTCAGGATTCTTTTAGGCCTTTTGAGGGAACGACTTTCACGACGGGTTAGCTCTATATAAACGTCTATTCTTAGAGATGGCAACAGGGTGGGGCACCCCCATCGGGCGGGTGCGGGGCGTGGGCCTGCCCCGTTTCCTAGTGCGAATCTTTTGTGGGCGAATTCTTGGTGCAAGAAAATTATTTTTGTCATTTTTCCTTCAAATTTGGTTATGTACTCCTAAATGCTTTTTGTGTTTTTCTTTCATTGTGATGTGTACTAAATAAATAGTTAGGACAAACGATGTAACATAATTTTGAACTTTTAATTTCAATTCATTCTCGTATTTAATTATGTCTCTTATTGATTTTGTTTCTACTCTTGCTTTAAAATAATTGGTCACTATTTTATTGATATCTGAATTTGTAACAAACCAAGAATTAAGTTATAGATTTAGATCGTGTAGTAAAATCCGACAATTGGATAAAAGGTAGAGATAGAGATTTGTTATAATTGCGTTCTTTAATTGAATTCCTAGGCGATTTGATTCGTTTAGCTGAGGTTTCTTCGGATTCACATTAGATATAGTGAGTTAACTCAATTAATTAAGATTCATTTGAACTCGTGAGTAAATTGATTTAATTAGTGAATTCATCCAAATACAACTTTAGGAATTGAACTTGAGAGGTGAGGTTAGCCCCTGTTTGATGCTCATTAAAAAGTTTTTTTGGGAAAAATGAGTTTTGACATAGTGATTTTTTGGGGAATGTATGATTAAAAAGTATGTACAATTGAAAATGAGTTCGATAAAAAAAAAAGCGCTGATTTAATGGTAGATAAATAGGGGCTAAATGTGATAACTACGGTGAAATGGTGAATCACAATATTTTAAGTGTCATATTATCATTTAATTACTTTTATTTTCCTTAGTTAACATTACTTTAATCAAAACCTTGCCATCAACATTTGCTTGATTCAAATATGAGTTAGGAATATTTAGATTAATTATTAAATAGATAGTTTTCATGGGAACAATAATTCGAATTCTTAAGACCGCTTTACTACATGTAGGGGTGTCCAAAAGTTTCGAACCGAACC
>CAIGRT010177308.1:0-15987 GCA_903798405.1 Fraxinus platypoda
AAAAAAAAAAAAAAAAAGACAGCTTGTAAACTCGCAAAATTAAGCAAAATAAGAAAAGAAATCCCGAAAAGGAAATCCATAAACACAGTTCGAATTCAACTATAATCCATCAAAACTTCCATTTAAAAAGAAATTAACTTCTCCAGAACTTAATTCAATTAAATATTTACATACCTGATGATAAAGCGATTAAATAAACCTAGATGAAGCTGAGAGGGAGAGAGGAGAGTAGGGGATATAATGGTGGGGTGCCTTTGGTCTAGTAAATGTGAGAAATGTGGAGTGAGTTTAGTTTACTGTTTGCGTTTGCACACGTGCTTCTCCTGCGGTTTCTCTTGTTCTTTTTCTACCTCTCATTTAATATAGTAAATTCCTCTAAGGTCCCCAAACTTCTATTTGTGTACTTATGTTCCCAACCTTTTAACAAGTCTCCTCTAAAGGTAAAATTGTCTTAAATTTTTTTTCTCTTATTCAAAACTCAAATAGCAACCGTCAAATTTACATTGTTATTTGAATCATGCTATAGTAATATAATTCTTGATACAATGGTTGACANATGTTCCCAACCTTTTAACAAGTCTCCTCTAAAGGTAAAATTGTCTTAAATTTTTTTTTCTCTTATTCAAAACTCAAATAGCAACCGTTAAATTTACATTGTTATTTGAATCATGCTATAGTAATATAATTCTTGATACAATGGTTGACACAATGCTACATGATACTTCAACATTTGACTATTTTGAATAAGATCAATTTTTTCATCCAATCATATCTTGTCAATTAATATTATGTCACTTTATCTGTCGATCACTTTCTGTCAAAGTGACATAAACCTTGTTACTTTGAGTAATACTACATTTTCAATCAAATATCACGTGCATGTTATTTGGATATTTAGCTCTTATTTGGCGAATATTAAAATAAGATTTTTAGTCGATTTTGATAAAAGTCGATAAAATATGTAGTTGAAAAGTCGTGGGACCCATGAAATATGTAGTTAAAATTAATTATTGATTTTGGCTTTAATTAAAAGTTAGATTATAATTTCCATGAAACATGGGCTTAATGTCTAAATAGATACTTCCTTTGTTCCACAAAGATAGAGTCATTTCTATTTTTAAATGTAAAACGTAAATTTTTCTTACATTTTTTCTAATTTACCACTATATTAAATAATAATTTAAGTAGAAGTAGTTCATATTTTTAATAACAAAACACAATTCTTGATACAATGGTTGACATAATGATACATAATACTTCAACATTTGACTGTTTTGAACAAGATCAACTTTTTCATTCAATCATATCTTGTCAATTAATATTATGTCCCTTTATCTGTCGACCACTTTCTGTCAAAGTGGCTTAACCTTTGTTACTTTGAGTAATACTACATTTTCAATCAAATATCACGTGCATGTTATATGGATATTTAGCTCCTATTTGGCGAAGATTAAAATCAAATTTTTAATCGATTTTGATAAAAGTATATAAAATATGTGGTTGAAAAGTCGTGGGACCCATGAAATATGTAGTTAAAATTAATTATTAACTTTGACTTTAATTAAAAATTAGATTATAATTCCATGAAACATGGGCTTAATGTCTAAATAGATACTTCCTTTGTTCCACAAAGATAGAGTCATTTCTATTTTTAAATGTAAAACGTAAATTTTTCTTACATTTTTTTTAAATTTGCCCCTATATTAAATAATAATTTAAGTAGAAGTAAAAGTATAAAAATTATTGTTTTGTGATTAACATGGGCATATTAAGAAAACTAAAAAATCAACTATACTTTCAAGGAAAGTGGTCTATAATTTAGGACGGATAATAAAGAGAATTGAACCTATCTTTTCATGAATAGATGGAGTATTTCCTATTAGGAGGAGATATCCATGCAATAATGTTAATAGGTCAAAGACACAAGTACACAAATGAAATGGTGATGACATGAATGACATATTTATGAAAAGTTTAGGACCCCCGGAAAAATTTGCCCCATTTATTACCCTTAGTTTTGACACGTATAGTAGGTAATTATTTATTATTAGTTATAGAAAAAAATAAATAAATAAAAGAGGAAGTTGTCTATATCCCTAATAAAATGGTGATATTGTAAGTGCAGCTCTACCTATTTTTCAGCGACATCAAATTAAAAGAATATTTTAAGTTACTAGACAGGTCTTGTAATAATGCTGTAAATATTTTGTATTATTAAAATTTTTAATGCTAATAGTTAAAGCAGAATTCGCTAAAATTCAATCCAAATTTTTTTTTATGTCCTTTTTCTTTTTCGACGGAGTCATCGATTCCCCTCGTCGACCTTGCCTATGCAAATACATTTATATCCACCATCCATTTCATTTACTCGATACCCGTGGATTTTCGTTATATCAATTTTACAAATATCTTTTGTGTCGTTTATGAACATTAACCTTCCACTTTACTCGACATTGAATGCAATACCAAGTGCTAAATTGGATAAACGAATGACAGCATGAGAATTACAGAGCAACACACATGCTTAAATATTTTTATTCTGGGTGTGTGGTCCTAACAGTGATGATCCTGATCATAGGAGGGGTTGACAATCGCATAAGGCTTTATTTGTAAATTGTACTTGGATGATAACTCAATATTTTATTTTCTTTGACTCGACTAATTAAATATAAGTATGCAACGTTAATTGAATGGTTTTAAAAAAAAAAATAGAATAAGAGATGTAGATCCATAATATTAGCTTTAATCCAAAAAGAACTAAAACGTTGAAGATCATATGTTAGTTCTTCTTGATACATTTGATTTATGGTATTTTTCTTGTCAAAATCTTTGTTATTTCATTAATCTATACTTTTTTTAATTAATAGTTTGTACTTGAAAAAAAAAAATTGTATATCTAAGGTGAAATCCTTTGCAAGGTTGCATTGTCAAGTAATTTAAAGTATGATCTTGTATCAATTTTGAATTGTGGATTACTTTAATATGTTAGTAGAAAGTACTAGTCTAGACATGAAAGGGAAAAAAATTGAGTTTATTCAATATCAAGTAGGAGATATGAATTATGATATTATGGATTTTGAGTTCTTATTTGACATAATTATTTGATACAACATATTATCTTCTATTAATAGAGTAAACAAAATGTTGCAAAATGAGAACGAGTCTGCTAATGTTGCTATTAGTTACTTGAAAGAATATTTTATTTTTGAAATATATAGATAAATTGAATTTGAATATGACAATATTATTGCTAAAGAAATTGTTGTTCAAATGAAAGTTGAACGCACTTTTCATGTAAAACATATTATTCATAGAAAGAAACATTGATAAAAATGTCAATTATAAGATAACACATTCATGTGGATAATCTTCTAGAGTTGATTATTTTTTTTTTGTATAGTTGATCAATCCTTTCTTGACCTAAGTTAAGGTTTGAATAATTTCAAAAAATATGAAATTACTTTTGAATTTATATTTGATTTAAAAAAATCGCACCATAGATGATAATTATTTGAAGTATTAGTGTAATAAGTTCGAAAAAAATTTTAAGCGCGATAGGAATTCTTATATTGATGTGTAGTAGTTATTTTCTAAGATGCAAATTGTTAGAAATTGTTTGTTTGAACAGACAAAAAAGGCGATTGAAGTGTTAGACTATATAAAAATGATCGATCGTTGGTTTTCAGATCAGTGGATTACTTATGGAATATTATTAACTATACCAATTACAGTTACATCTACTGATATGAGGAAGTTTTCAAAGTTGACGTTGATAAAAGCCTACGTTCGATCAATAATGTCACAAGAAATGTTGAATGACTTAACTGTGATGTTTATTGTAAATAAATTTTAAAACAGATTGATTGTAATAATATAAATTTTTAATTTTCTATCATAAAAATTTTAGAAAAGTAAATTTAATTTAGACATATGAACGTTTTAGATTTTTGTAATTTTGAATATTTTTATTTAATAAAAGCTATTATTTTTTATGATTATATTTTAAATATTTGTAAGTGGCCCATATTTGAAGTTGGCATAAAGCTTATAAAATCTTAGGATCGGTCGTGGATTATAGTTCAAATATCTTCTTTTTTTCTAAAGATATGTATGATCAAGACTTGGTCCAGAGATAAAATAATTGCGATAGGACAAAGCTCTAAGCATCAAATGGAGAATAAATTACATTATCAATAAACTTGAGGGTGAAATCAAATGGGCTTAACTTATGTGAGAAAGGCAATAACACACATTATTTTAAGAAGACATCGTGCCCAATCCCGTTCATAAGCAATAAAAAATGATCGAGTAACACATAATAAAATATTTAATTCCTATGATTCTCCAACACTTGGTTCAATTTAATTTGGCATTTTCTCTGGAGAACAACGCTAATTTCTTTGTATAAAAATGCAAAAATATGCCTGATAATGATGTTAAATGCTATAATCAACATAATTAATTCCTATAATGCTTCGACAGTGTTTTCTTTGGAGAGCGACACAAATTTCGAGCCATATAAATTAGAATAATGGCTTGTTTGGCCGGACTTTTTGTTTCCGCTTTTGTTGAAAAGTCAGCTACCACTAAAAAACTTCTGCCCTAATAAAATACTTCTAAAAATTGTTCACACAGATTTAAAATCAGCTTCTTGATCTCAAATTCTCAAAAGCTTTGAGAGAATTGTTGGTGATAGAAGATGGTAGTGATAATTATCCACGTAGGCGATTGGGGTCAGGACTCGACCCCCCATGAGACCCTCTACGTCCACACGGGCCGTCTACCATCACAAGACTGTCTACCACCATATGTTCGTCAACCCCATGAGGCCGTCGACCCCCCATGAGGCCGTCGACCCCTATGGGTTCCACGCCACACATAATCACGTAAATGACGATGAGTCATACAGGGACCGCCCAACGGCAAACGTGGGTACAACCAACCACTTGAGGAGTGAGGGTCACTCTACCAGAACGTGGGAAAGTGGGGAGGTCTACGTGTGACACGTGGCACCAGCAACCGTCGAACGCATTCGTAGCAACAGGTGCCTATAAATACCTCCAAGGTGATAAAGGTAGCTTCTTAATACCCAAACTATTTGAATTTCATTATAATCTCTTCATATTCTCAGAAATCGAACACTAATTCTCATGCCGGAGGTACAACGGAGGGAGAAAGGCCCGACCTCATTTTGCAGGGAGAAAATACCGATTGGAGCAGCCGGAACACCATTCACGTCAAGGAGAGCATGGAATTCACCTCACTACTATTTCATTAGCGCCGTCTGTGGGAAACTATTGAACAAAAAAGTTATGTCAAGGAGACAGATACGGAGTCTGTTGCAAGGGGTCATGACCCACCACCGCCACCGCAGTACACGACGCAAGTCCAATTTAGTGCCTTGGAGACATAGTTGGCAGCCATAATGACCCTTTTGTAGAGTCAGACGCAGAAAATCGTAGCCCCACCACAAAACTCGTCGGAAGCAGTACATGAGCAACCACCCCAGGTGGCACAAACGGCTATCCTTCCTGTTACTCAACCAATAACATGAGATTCAGGGGCTATAGGATTTGTGGTTCCACAAATTTCCCAACCTATGACGGACTTGGAAAGAAAGATGTAGGAAATGATGACCCAGAAGATAGATGACGCATTAACCAAGAGGAAGGATAGGCGCAAGCAAATGGTTCTGGAGGAAGATCCATTTGCACCCAAAATTATGGCTGCTCCATTACCAAAGGGCTTCAAACAGCCAATGATAGAAGCATATGATGGAGTCACAGATCCTCTTGACCATTTGCGGACCTTCGTGGATTTGATGAGGCTCTATGCAGCCCCGGACGCAGTTATGTGTCGATCTTTTCCCCCGACACTCAGGGAGGCTAGAGGCTGGGTGGCCACCATGGCCCCTAGGTCTATACAGACCTTTGACGAGCTTTCCAGGAGTTTTATGGTATACTTCATGAGTGGCAAGAGGAAACGAAAGACGGCCATTAGGTTGATGCAAGTTGTGCAAGAGAAAGACGAATCTTTGCAAGAATACTTAGCTAGGTTCAGCATGGCGACACTTGGTATAAGGGACCTTCAGATGTCTGCAGTGGTGATAGTGTTGATGAATGGGACGTGGAACCGGGCTTTTAAGATGTCACTCTCTAAACCCCCAGAGTCAATGCACGACTTATTGAAGAAGGGTGACAAGTATGTTGATGTAGAGGAAGTCGAGAGGGTCACGAAAAATTTGAAAGAATGATGGGAGACAGCGAGTCACAAGCGAAAGTCAGGTGATGAGCGAAAACTTATTGATAAAGACAAATCAAGGAATAAGCTCATGGGCAAGGGATATGTTCCTGATCGGTCTATCAGACAGATGCGAGAGGAGGACAAGACCTTCATCCCCCTGAATACACCTCGGGCCAAGATATTGATGGAGATTAGGGATATGAAAGAGCTTGATTGGCAGAGACTGATGGCAGCATCTGCCAGCAAGAAGGATAAGAGCAAGTATTGCCATTTTCATAAGGACCATAGGCACAATACGGAAGAGTGCATCCATTTGAAGGAGGAAATCGAAAGCCTATTGAAGCGGGGTTTTCTGACTAAATACACGAGAAATGATCGAGGCAAGTAGAAAGTTGATGACCGACCACCGCCCAGGGCCGGTGTCATAAATGTTATTATTGGATGGATCGCATCAGGGGGAGACTCAAATTCGGCTAAAAAGAGCTACCCACGCACGGTCGAGGTCTGTTCCATTCAGAAAAATGCCAGGTTTAATCAAAGTATCACTTTTGATGAGGAATATTTAGTAGGAGTGACGGCCCCTCATGATGATGTCTTGGTAATAGTCGGCTACATAGCAGACTACAATGTCAAAAGGGTGTTAGTTGATGGTGGTAGTGCCGCCAACATTCTCACTTGGGAAGCTTTTGTGGGGTTGAAAATTCCTTTAGAAAAGTTAAAAACAGTGTCCACCCCCCTCCTGGGATTTGGAGGGGCTACCATGATACCGGAGGGAGTCGTAGAATTACCGGTGACATTGGGTACCTATCATGTAAAGGTGGTGATCTTGACAAACTTCTTGGTTGTCAAGACCCCTATGGCGTATAATGCAATCTACGGTCGACCCCTGCTGAATGTTGCTGGGGCAATTCCATCCACCTACCACCAAGTGATGAAATTCCCAACCAGTTGTGGTGTAGAGAGTGTGAGGGACGATCAGCAGTCTTCGAGGAAGTGTTATGTTGACAGTATACGGATGAAAGAATCACCACCAGTGATGATACTGGATCTTAAGCCTCCAAGGGAGCAGATTGAGCCCCTCAATACTACAGAAATTTTAGTGGCTAGAGGGCGTGAATTCAGCATAGGGGCAGACGTGGGGCCGAGGGAAAAAGAAGAAATGGTGAAGTGTCTGTCTAGCAATTTAGACCTTTTTACATGGTGCCTGAGTGATATTCAAGGGATTGGTCCCTCTGTTGCACAACATTGCCTTGGTGTCCTACCGGGCGGTAAGCCAATAAAATAGAAGAAAAGAAACCTTGCCCCAAAGTGGCAAGCTGCGGCAATGGACGAGATCGATAAGCTACTGCATGCAGGGTTCATTAGAGGGGTACAATATCCCGAATGGTTAGCAAACGTTATCCTGGTGAAGAAGTCGAATGGAAAATGGTGCATGTGTGTAGATTATACCAGACTAAACAAGGTATGTCCGAAAGACTCGTACCCTCTACCCAGAATAGATCACTTGGTAGATGCCACATCAGGACATGAGCGATTGAGTTTTCTAGATGCATTTTCTGGGTACCATCAGATCTCCATGCCAGAGTCGGACCAGGCGAAAACCTCCTTCATAATCGATGCTGGGACGTACTGTTATACAGCCATGCCGTTTGGCTTGAAAAATGCTGGAGCTACTTACCAAATAATGGTGAATAAGGTCTTCAGCGACTTGTTTGGGAGTGTTATTGAAGCGTATATAGATGACATGGTCGTCAAGGGCATGAAGGCGAATAACCATGTTAGTGACCTACAGAAAGTGTTCGACATTACCAGACAGAATAAACTAGAATTCAATATGGAGAAGTATGTTTTCAGAACAGCAGGTGGTAATTTTCTGGGTTTTGTGATAACACAGAGAGACAACGAAGCAAATTCGGACAAAATTCGAGCCATTCTAGAGATGAAGAGCCCTGAAAATAGGAAGGATGTCCAAAAGTTGACGGGCCGGGTAGCGGCGTTGAATCGCTTCATGAGTCGAGCAGCAGATAAATGCTACCACTTCTTCAAGGTGATTGGGGGTTCTACCAACTTTGAATGGACCAGGAAGTGTGATGAGTCTCTTGAATCCTTAACATAGTCATTGCAATAGCCACCGATCTTAACTAGGCCACGCCCAGGGGATGTGCTGAGTTTATACTTAGCAGTGTCGAAGTATGCGGTCAGTGCGGTACTGGTGAAAGAGTTTCCAAAGATGCAGAAGCTAGTTTACGACGTTTGCCAGGTGTTAAGAGGCGCAGAAGCTCGATATAGCCTCACAGAGCAGTTGGTATTCGCGTTAATTGTAGTAGTCAGAAAATTAAGGCCGTATTTCCAATCCCATAATGTACAGGTCATGACCGATCAACCTGTCAAGCAAATTTTGCATCACCCTGAGACTTCGGGTAGGATGTTGAAATGGGCAATCGAGCTAAGCGAGTTCGACATTGAGTTTAGGCCGAGAACTACCATCAAGGCACAAGTGTTGGCAGACTTTATTGCAGAGCTAACAACTCCGCCTGACTACCCTTTACAAACAGAAGCAGTTTGGAAAATCTTTGTGGATGGATCCTCGCATGGCGAGGGGTCCGGAGCATGCATCATTATGATAGGACCAGAATTTGAAGAGTTGGAATATTCGTTACGCGTTGAGTTCCCAGCAACAAATAATGACGCTGAGTTTGAGGCAGTCATCACAGGCTTGAGTTTGGTAGCCAGACTTGGGATAACATCAGTTGAAATTTGCAGTGACTCCCATCTAATCGTCGGACAGGTGACAGGTGAATTCGAGGCAAAGGATGGGAAGATGGCGGCCTATCTGATGAAGGTTAGGGATTTGCAAAGGGGATTTACGAGTTGCAAGATAACCAAGGTCCCTTGCAGAGACAATGAGTGNGTGACTCCCAGCTAATCGTCGGACAGGTGACAGGTGAATTCGAGGCAAGGGATGGGAAGATGACATCCTTTCTGATGAAGGTTAGGGACTTGCAAAGGGGATTTACGAGTTGCAAGATAACCAAGGTCCCTTGCAGAGACAATGAGTGGGTAGATGCCCTATCTAAGCTAGCATCGGCGAATCCGAGAAATCTACCTAGCACGGTGAATGTACAAGTCTTGCGACAGCTTAGCATTTTGCTCATAGAGCGCACGACAAATCCAGAACATGAAAAAAACTGGTTAGACCTATTAGTAGACTACCTAACGGAGAATAAATTACCAAATGATGCACAAGAGGCTAGGAGGCTAAAAATACGGGCAGCTATACAAGCGAGGATTTACCATGCCATACCTGAAGTGCTTGTGCCCAACTGAAGCTCAAGAGATATTACTGGAAATACACTCGGGAATTTGTGGCAATCACCCGGGGCAACCACCCTTGCTTTCAAAGCTCTCTGGCGGGGTACTACTGGCCCACGGTGAAGGAGGACGCCAAAGAATTGGTAAGGAAGTGTGATTCATGTCCATGGGAATTTGATTCAGGGAGAACGCGGAATTCACCTCACTACTATTTCAGTTGGTAAGTAAATAAGAAGAAAATAAAAATGAACTTATGGAGTAATTAAGTAATTTTTTGGATCAGAATTTGGATAATTTACAAATCAAAAATTGGCAAAAAAAAATAAAAATAAAAACAATAGAGGAAATTATGCCACCCACCTATTTTTCAATAAATATTTAGAATATACTACACAACTTTTTTTCAACCATAAATAATGTTTTTGTCCTTGTTTGAGCTCCATTATTTGACAAAAAATGCATTTTTGAATAGTGATTAATAGAGAATGTGTAGTTAAAAAATAAGGAAAAATTTTGAGTTTGCGTGTAATATTATTTTATTAAAAAATATATGGCTGAAAAGAAGAGAGAAAAATATATTTTATAAATAATGAGAATCAAACAAGGGCTTTATATAGTAAAATAGAAATGTGGAAAACTAACCAAATCATATAGGCTATCCATTATTTAGCTAATTTTACTCCAACAAATGCGCCTTTACACTCCAACAAACGCGCCCTTAACATATCAAATTAATCACAAAATCCCTAAAATCGTGTCCTTTCGTATTCCAAACCAAAATCTCCACCAGATCGTCTCTTCCTTGAATTACCCATCAAGAAATTTTCAAAACCTAATCACCAATTCGTTCTTGTATAGATCTACCGCAAAAAAAATAATGCACACCATACCATACATATCTACCATTTGATTCACATTTTTCGTTGATTAGGGCTTTATTACTTGTCTGTACAATTTGTATGTATTTTATATATGTAATTTAATGAAAGTATGTAAATTCTGCTACTTTTAACAATATATATATATATATATATATATATACACTAAATAGTTGATTTTCTCTGTGTGGATATTTACTGTGGGTAGATATGTTTGAGAATTTTTTTAAATAATGTGAAAATAGTAATAAAGACACCGTGAATTTGTTTATGGAAATCGGCATTCTTGCTTCAATATAATTGTGCTTTGACGTTGTAACAACCTCAAATCTAGATACTTAGATTTGGAAGTATTATAATTTCATTTCCTCCTAAAATCATAAATGCGAAAAGACGAATTAATCTATATTTAATATGATAGATATTAATTATTTCATTTATGAAAATAATGTGTACTTAATAAAATATAAGACAATTAAATTACATGTTAAATTTATTTTCAAAACGAATTCGCTATATAAATTTGACTGTACTGAGTTCATCGTACCACAAGTCGTCATCTCGTTTCATCTTATCTTCATTATCTGAAAATGGGGAGGGACAACGTGAAATGAGCTAACGAACAGTAAGCAAACTTCATACATATGATGTATGTTTATGATGTGCATATGACTTACTTTAAAATAAAAAACATTTCTCAATATGTATCCCCTTTCTTTCATTTCTTTAAAAACATAAAATTAACGTCGTAAGCTCACTTGGTATATCACCTAGCCAATCAGAATGTAGTGAGCAATTATTATTTGAAACCCGGTCGAATTCTATCGATAGTACCGCAAAGCGATTAACATTAACATTATCATTGAACATTGGTCAGGTGTGTCGGTCCCCCACACGGCCACGCCCCATTTCCCACTCACACTTTTCATGGAAAGACAGACACCTCGTAATTAAAACATTTGAGACACATATTCTTTTAAAAACATTCCTTCTCATATTGACATTTAAAAAACTTTTCATGTCTTGAAAGCTTCATGCATGCTTATGGATGCATTGTCATGTACGAATATGTCATAAGAAATATTAATGGTATAAAACATAATTATCAACTATCATGTTCACATAACAATAATTTAAATAACACATTTATATTTTTAACAATGTAACGTATGAATAAAGACAATGTGAGGTTTACTTACTTGAAATCCCTTAGCTGTCCTTGAAGTAGTTATTGACATTTGGGCCAATTATAGTATGTCATTATCAATCATTTAAAATTTCAGCAATATTCATTCTTGATAATCAATCCTTATTCTATTTAGATAAAGTAGTTATTGACATTTGGGCCGAACATGTAAAATAGAAAGTGCTCATAATCATATAGAGATTTAAAAGTGGAACTTACTGTCAAAATTACTCTTAACCGATAATGATGTTATCTATCTATCTATCTATTTATTACTACTACTACTTGTTAGGAAATAATTGCCTCCTAAATTCCATAACCCAAAGTAAGAGAAAATAGAAATTAGGTGCAAATAAATAATAAAATTACCTACCAATGCAACTCATGATTTAAGAGAATGCTTTGATTTCAAATAAACAACCATTTGCTTATATCCTCATATGAATAAAAGTTTCATTCATTTAACCATTCACTTGGGGAAATAAACTTACTGAATTTTAATAACTCGAAACTTAAGATTCCAATAACAAAACAAGTCATGCACTAACTTAAATTCAATTTATGCTTAAATGGATTTGCTTTAATAATTAAATATATGCATATATACACTGTACCTAAGTGTGCTTTACAGAAAATGGAATGAATGAGTAAATAATGATTCTATTCCCTTCAAAAGTGCATAAGAATCTTTAATTCAAATTTTAAAGCATCAATTATGGGTAACATTGCTTCCAATTAGGTAACTAAATGCCCATCATTTGACTTAATTAGTGTACTAAATAATTTATTTGGTATCTAATTATCAAGTCAATCAAGTGAAATAAAATTTAATTAGTGGAAAACATATAATAAATTAAATATATCTATAATTTACTTTAGAGTTTGTTTCATCTTATTAAAATTAACTTTAATAGACACAAGATCTTCTAGGGCGTAAGAGGTGCATCCCGCTATAAAAATATAGTTAGTTACGACAACATTAAACTTATCAGTTAAAATCAAATATAAGGGAGAACATTATCACTATAAACAATAATCATATAAAGTCAAACGTGTGGTGTTACAGATGTTCTCTGGAAATTCAATTTATTTCATAATGGTGTATGCGTCCATGTATTCAATCCGAAATATGTTTAAAAAACGATTATTTTTTTACCATCATCAGTTTTTTGAATTGCTTATTCAATCTAGGAAATGACATTAATGGAAAACGTGAAATATGTTGAATTCAAAGATAGTCAGTTACAGAATGTGGTGGATGGTTTATTTTTAGAAGGAAGTATATGTAAACATACTCCATATGTCATATAATATTTTTGGTTTTAATAATGTAACATAGTAAATTATGAATTTTTTTTTTGTAATTCATACATACGAAATTTTCCGAAAAAATTAACGACGCCTAAGAATTTGGTTTTCATGCATTTGAACTCGTTTTTATCATTTTATTTAGCCCATATTTGATAGGATTAAAATTTAGATTTTAATATAAACTAAATCAACAATTAATTTTAACTACATATTTTATGAGATCCACAATTTTTCAATCACACATTTCATCTACTTTTATCAAAATCTACTAAAAATCTGATTTTAATCCCACCAAACATGTGCTAAATTTTCTTCCTGTATATTTGTTCAGACTTTTGCACTACCTATTCAGCTGGTTTCTATTGCTTCCCGTTCCTTCCACCTCCACTAAATCCTTGTAATGAAGTCATGTCTAAGCCCGGTTTGAGTCCAATTTTTTGCCGAAAATGTATTTTGGAATATGATTTTGTTGAAAAATGTGTAGTTAAAAAATAAGGAATAATTTTGGATTTGCGCATAAAATTATTTTATTGAAAAATGTGTAATTGAAAATTAAATAAATGAAAAGATGGAAGTGAATATTACAATTTAGTTAGTTAGGATTCAAAATCATATATTTAGCTTGGAAAATGGTTTTGATGGACATTTTAACCTTTTTTTGCTGTATCACTATCCCACCATTAGAAGTTTATTAAAACACTTGAAAGAAGTGCATCTATAATACCACCATCCCACATTTAAAGTTTATGAAATTATTTGAGAGAAGTGCATCTATAAAATGAACATGTCATCCAAAATTTATCTATGGGCCTTTGATAATTAATAGTGTATGAGGCCCATTAATAATAGAAGTTAAAAAATTTTAAATTAAAAATTAGTAAAATTGCCATTGGGTCACCGGTTCATGGTTAAATCGACAGGTTTGAAGGGTTTTGAGCGATTTTTGTGCTAGTTGGTTAACTGGGCATGATTGGTCCGATTTTGGATCCAGTTCCCGATTCTATCGTTTGAATTGGTCGGATCGAGCCGATTTTGATAACATTGCTATTTGGATGTGATTAAATCTAAAAACCAACACATATTTCAAAATGTACTTTGAGCCTTATTTGTTCAAGTTTGGATCCTTTGGTCAGGGAATAAACTAAACTTTGAGCCTTGTTCCTTTTTAATTAGTTTTCGACATTTTAGTTGCATATTATTAGATTTCTATAATGCTTAACAGAGATTATGAAGATCAATAGTGTATATTATATAAAAATAGTTAGTAGATAAATGAATTGTGGAATTATTATCAGAAGTCAATGAATGACATGTACTTTTGACACTATATGCTAATAAAATTTGACTGCATACAATGGCACAATGTCTTCAGAGACTTGGCGTTACTGATTAAAGCTTTGACTGCTATTGTGATGTCTTGTCCATTACATAATAACTTTTCATGATTCATTAATAAAATACATTTTTAAGCTTTTATTCTTCTTTTCCCTAAAGTCCCGTATTATTCACATTCTTAAAAAATGCATTCTTCTTCTACTCATTTTCAATCACACGTTCATCAATAAAATAATATTATACGTAAATCTAAAAAAATTTCTTATTTTTTTAACCACATATTTTCTATCACATTACTTGAAAAAATGCATTATTATCTCCACAATGTATATCAAACACATCCTTATATTTTTATAAAGTTAATTTATAAAAAAATATTTTTATTTTTTTAATATATTTGAAGACGTAATATTAGACTGAAAAAGAAACAGAACTAAAAATATTATTTATTGTAGGAAAAATTGCAGCACCAATATTTTTTTAATATATTTGAAGACGTAATATTAGACTGAAAAAGAAACAGAACTAAAAATATTATTTATTGTAGGAAAAATTGCAGCACCGATCCTAAAGCTTTCATTTTGCTGCAAGTTATACCCTAACCTTTCATTTTTTTGCGGCCTCAATTCCAAACCTTTCAGGCTTTTACTTTTAATGACAACCGGAGTCCATATAACAAATTCCGTCCAAAATTTGTTAATTGATGTTGAAATAGTAATTTTGACTCAAATGGAAGGGACAAAATGATATATTTATAATAATAAAATAATTAAATATATATATATATATATATATAAAGTTCATCTTCTCTAGTACCCCCACCCCCAAAATCAAAAACCAGAAAATCGAGCATTCACAGTTGGTTCTTTCATTGCTCAAATCTTTAGACCAAACAATGTCAAGAAAAGTTGGGATTCTTTGAACATGGTACTGGTTCTTGCTGCTATAGTGTTTGGACTTCTTAGCAGAAGCAAAAATGGAGATAGATACTATGATGAATATCAAACTTCACCGATTAAACATAATAAAAACTAGAAATCAAATCCATCAGGTCCCCAACAATGGTTACCACAAATCAAATCCATCTCAATGGTAAGATTAATATTCATTAGATAATGAAAATAAGCTCTACAAAAGTTCCACCACGAGGACTAGTATTTCTTACCAAGATTTATGCGAATTTTCATCAAATTGGAGTTATGGAGATGGTCGACGGCGATTCTATGATGATATACATGTTGATACATGTTATCCTCCGATTTCGAGGTCTAAAAAGGCAGGCCACGCGTCAGAATGTTCAATAAGGATTCAAGAAGAGGTCCAATGGGTCAGAAGTCCAAGTAAGATAAGTGGGCCGAGGTCCTTAACCGGTAACAAGTTCCTTCGCATTAAGGAGTCTCGGTCTGAAGTACTTCCTCAAGAATGAGGCAATATCCCCAAATCCAAGGTCATCCTAAATTGAAGTAAGAGAAGTGGGCCGAGGTCCTTAACCCGATAACAAGTACTTTCACATTAATGAGCCTCGGCCTGAAGCACTTCCTCAAAGACGAGGCAATACCAAATCCAAGGTCATCCGAAGGTCGTGAATTCGACGTTGCCTCAATAGATTCGAAGATCTTTTTTTTTATTTATTGATGTGACGCTTACAATAAAGTGTGTGTAGTTTTAATTAATGATAGCCTATCACTAGAACGGCTGGCCTTTAGTCAAACATTAAATGTA
>CAIGRT010177310.1:0-12426 GCA_903798405.1 Fraxinus platypoda
AATTCACGTGTTTGGTATCTTTTGCATATTGGTAAAAGATTTAGCCAAATATTTAGTTAATTCTTTTAACTCTATATATGAAGATTGTTTTCCTAATGCATATTTTGTAATTCATTTATATTTATATTCTATATGTTTGGTAATTAATTTTTATATCACATCCTATTAGTATGGTAATTAATATTTTTTACTTGATTAAATATTTTTAGAAGTTCCTTAATCAACTTTAAATTGATAATCCATTACGTTGTTGCTCCTGAAATAGCATAACATTATAATTAATATTTCAGAAGAATATTATTTGCTCATGAAGAGTATCAATTATAATTTTCAATATTTCATAAGAATATTAACATATTGCTCTTAAAGAAATAATAGTAAAATATAATATACTCTCGAAGTAGCACATTATAATTCTCATTAATATTCTAATTAGATTTTACTTGCTCTTAAAAAACACAATAATATAAAATTTAACATAAATTATGTTTTTACTCTTGAAGAGTAAATTCTTACATAATTTATTACTTTGAACAATAATATGTTATTACTCTTGAAGAGCATAGCATTAAAATTTTAATATTTCAAAAGAATATTGATATATTGTTCTTGAAGAAACAATGATAAAATACAAAGTGCTCTCGAAATAGCACATATCTCGAAAAATATATCATATGTATGATTTATGAATTTGTGTCAATCACTGAAGGAAAATAAACAACACATGTGCTAGTGGGCACACAACTCATGTGCTAGATGATTGCATGGTATTCGCAATCAGAAGTTTGTGAAATTACTGCTCAAATTTTAAATTGTGAACATAATCTTCTAATTATACAATCAAGATGGTGTGTTATGTCAATGCTAGTGGGTATAAAACTAACATTTTAATAAGTGTTAGTTGGAATGTCGATAAATGGTTTAACATTATTACTTGTTAAACGCCTCCAATTAATTTAATTGAGAACAAAATACTTTTCATTTCTGTTTAGTGAATGCTATTATGCATCATGCCAACATCAAGTTCTTCCATTTATAATTGGCTTATGGACTGAGCTCGATTTCTTCATCAAATTATTTGATTGTGCAATTTATGTACAATTAATCCACTACATTGCACTAAGATGAAAATTAAAGAATGTTGAGAATAAAAGTATAGATTGAACCCTTATTCCAAACAAGTGATATTTTATAGCACAGTTTGTTGATTGTCAATTTGATTGGACAATTCTCTCAACATTAGGAGGATGAATTAAGAATTTGAAAATTATGTACAAATGCATCATTATTAAAATCCTTGCAAAAGATAATTAGAATCGGAGGTTCGAAAGATAATTCAATTAAATATATTTATTGACCATAGAGATCAACATATTTCACACACCAACTTCAAATGCTCCAACTTGGATTAATGTTTTGAAAGACAATTAGTTAATATTACATTTAATAAATTTATGGCACGCCTGAAACATGATATATTCGATTCTAATACAAAAATCTCCAAACAACAATGTAGCAATTAGCAAAGATTGTCACATTAAAGAAGTATATACTCTTGATGTGTGTGTAGACATAACAAGTTATGAAACCCCATAAGAGGTTCAGGTACTTGATATATTGAAAACTGAGATATTTTTAAAAGTTATGTCGTTGTGAAAAAAGAAATAGAACCGAAAAAGAAAAAAATTATCGACAATATTTTTTGTACATGATGTACTACATCATATCATGAATAACAAGGAATCGAAATAAATTCGTCGAAACATACCGATTGAATAAATAGTTGGCCAAATAAAATGACATAATCCTAGCAAAATTGAATTTACTAGAAAAACTTGAAGTTTCTGGATCTATCGTCCGAACACCTAAAGATGTACAATTATGTGAAACGAAAATGAAAAAAATGTAAAATTGTAAGATGAAATGCACGACTCTCAACATAGTTGATTTTGTAAAGATCGTGTTGGATGAAATCACATGTCCATATCTTGTTATCTTGACAGTGCATGGAACTTGAAATACAGTTACAACAAACTCATATGATATTACTATTAATGTTATTCCTGAAAGATTTAATATGCTTGAAGCATAATTCAAGTGATATTATCTTGAAAAGGAGTAAATATGCATTGTTTTTTTTTTTTTTTCTTCTTCTTTGATCAATGTTTTGTCCCATTAGATTTTCCTGACAAGGTTTTTAATGAAACAATTTTTGTGGTGTATTCAAAAGAATAATGTATTATTTTTCCTTCATTAGGATTTTTCCCATAAGATTTTTTCTAATAAAGTTTTAACGATACATATTCCGTGTAATACATGTCCATAACATACAAGACATATACCCTCAAAATAACACTCTTATATGAATGAGACTCTTGAAGAGATCAACAAGAGTTATTTTTGAACCATCATTTTACTATCGTCATCAAAGGTTGATAAATATTTCATATGAAGACGGTGTAATTTGAAGGCTATAACAAGACAATAAGAAACATGCTCCACCATAAATTGTAATATTAAAGATATTGACGTTCAAGACATGGATGACTTGATACAAGAATTGAAATCAGGGAGAACAAATGTGCTCTATTTTCTTAGCTCAAGTTTTGTCCTAATTAATTCTTTGATAAGGCAGATATTTTGTAATGTGTCATTCAAGGGGGAGTGTTGTAAATAATATGATTATTGATAAATGGTAATTATAATCTACAACCCTAGTTTTTATTACCACTGTATCTCTAATTCTTCTCTATAAATATGAGGATTTGATTCTTAATATAATACACACAATTCTATTTAATTTTCTCTTTTATTCTTTTTTTTTCCCTCTCTATATATCAAAACTAAGATTTATTTGAAGTGTAATTATAATTTGGTGCAACAAATATTATTTGTAGTGGTAATATAATTACCAAAAAATAAATTCCACAAACCAACATAGAAAGCCGCTTTACATTATGTCATTCTGGATGAACATCTGAATGTACGAGTAGAATAATCCTTAGAATTACTATGCATAACTCATTGGTGTATTATTATAAGATTAGAGATTAGAATCTATGCAATATAGTAAGGTTGTAGTTTTTTTTTTCTCTATTTATTTTTGTTACTCCCAAAGCTAGAACATTGTCGTCAGAGAGGACACATGGCGCCCATTTGTCATGTAGTACCCTTACAAGTTGCGATGTGTTTTGGTAGACCTCCTAAATAATTTGTCGGGATAAGGAGAATTCATTGAGTTGAGAATCACTTGGATTTTATGGGAAGAATCGACTTCAAAACAACATTGAAATAGAATTGGTGATTACACTAAAAAAACCACTTATTTCACCATCGTTTTGAAAAACTAATTTCAAGTCTTGACAAGACAGATCAGAGTAGGAGGCCAGCTCTAGGGAATCATTATACAATCACGTTACTTATACAATTTGGTTGACAACTTGTGAGTTGACATACATCATATCCATTCATTTGAAAAACTGTTTTTGAAATAAATGCAAATGATCTTTTCAACCATACATTGTTTATACAACTAACTTTGCCTCGGTTTGGTAGAGATTAAGCCCTTGTTTGACAATCATTATTTCAATTTTTTTTTACATACTCATTTTCAACCATACATTCATACAATAAAATATTCTGCGCATAAACTTAAAATGTTTCCCTACTTTTTAAAAACACATTCTCCATAATCACTATTCAAAACTCAATTTTATCTAAACAATAAGGGATAAAATTAAATTTTTAATAAATTTTGATAGAAATTCATGATATGTGTGGTTGAAAAATTGTGAGTCTTATGAAATGTGTGGTTAAAATTAATTGTTGACTTTGACTTGAATTAAAATTATGATTTTAATTTTTACCCATCCTTGACTTAATTCATCATTATATCCCGATTTTAATTTCTACCCATCAATTCCTTACTTAATTCATCATTATATCCCTATAATAGTCCCCTTCCATCAATAAAAATTACTTCACCACCTCATTGGGCACATCTCCCAAGGAAAATCACTGTGGCTCAATTTGACTAAGTTGGTTATGTCAAGATTTGTACCTATAAGTTTTCCCTTAGTGTGTACTGTAAAAAAAATTGAAGAATGAGATCATAGTATTTGAATAGAGAAATGCTACACTTACACAATTGGTACACAACCCTCACACATGTGTGTGAATTCCACAATGGGACGGGACCTGTAAAAAAATTTGAAAAATGAGATCATAGTATTTGAATAGAGAAATGCTACACTTACACACTTGGTACACAACCCTCACACATGTGTGTGAGGGTTGTGTACCAAGTGTGGGGTCCCCTTGTGGGACTCACACACGTGTGAGGGTTGTGTACCAAGTGTGTACAAGTAGCAAATTTGATTTGAATAGCCTTATGATAGTACTAAATTTACTCCGAGCTATTTAAATATCACAAAATCCTATTTTAGCTAGGGATGTAAATGAGTCAAGTAGAAGGTCGTAGCTTGAGTAAAAAATGTCTCGAACTTTTTTGGCCTGAGTCGAGCGAAGTCAAGCTTTGGCTTGGCAGAAAAAAACAAGGCTTGACTCGGGCTTTCAGCTTGGACCTCACTGAGCAGAGCTGGCTAGATTTTTTTTTTTCAAATCCTAAAATTTGAATTTTTTTTAACTATTAAAAAAATAAAAAAAGTTGCCTGTTTAAACATCAAGCTTTTCCCGGGCCATGTCATGGGCAACTCGAGCCGATGAATCAAATTGGCATCCCTAATTTTAGCTTTGCTAATCTACTTTGAGTTGATTAATATGTGTTGTTACATACGAAAATTATTATAATCCACCTAGATGTTATGTCGGCCACAAAAAGAGGTCCCATCACGCGCCACTTGTCATGGAACGAACATTAATGTCTTGATCTTGAGACTTACATGAACGAAAGAATCCGTAAGACTAATACTCCGCCAGAAACATGATTAGAGGCCTCGGATATGAATGGAACTCATCTTAGTTTTGGTGTGGAAGATGAATTTAAAATTTTGAAACAAGAAGAAATTTTGAAAACTCGAAAGTATGTGAGAAAATAATTTGATTGCATTGAATTGGTGCCTGAAAAAGGGTACAAAGCATTTGCTTATAGGCAAAATAGTCTCCCAATCTCGATAGATTAAAGAGGACAAGTAATTAAAACTTAAAAGAATAAGTAATAAAAATTTAAAAGAACAAAAAGGCCCAATCTATATAACAATAAATAATTTCTGTCATATTTTTGTTATATGATTGTCCAACATCAGTAGTCGTCTTTGTAACCAGTGCATATATATCATAATAGTCAATTCATTCATTCTGAGTAAAGCCTTTCACTAATAATCTTGTGTTGAGCTCCAATAGTTCCATCTACTTTCACCTTCTTTTTAAAGATCTAATTGCAACCAATAGGAACTTCCAAGTTTTGTTACTCATAATAGATGTCATTTCATTGTTTATTGCTTCTTTCTGAAATGCAATGTCATTTGATTTCATCGTTTATTCCAAACTCATAATAGGTTTTCTATTTCAACCTTATAAATTTTGAATTTGTCTAGCACTTCATCTTTAGTACGCATAAGATAAACATAACAATACTTAGAATAATCATCAATTAATCTAACAAAGTAAAGTTTATCTCCACTATGCAAATCATATACTTCACTATGCACAAATTGTAACAAAAAAGTTAGTCTTTCAACTTTAGGAATTCGATTCTTTATTATTCTAGTTCGAGAACGTACTTTTAATTTACATTTTTCATTCGTATCATTTTATGGTTAGGAATTATTTCTAGCAAACTCATGCCGTACAATCTTCTATTGTTAAATGTAAATGTCATAAAGACTCAATAATATAAATGGAAATTGTAGCCATTTTATTGATGGCATTACGTTTGAACATGCCCTCGTACATGAGACCCTTTCCCACAAAGTATGAAGAATTCCACCACTAATCTCTAATTGATGGTTCAAATCAATCGATAAAATGAGCAAGTTAATCCTCACCTTACACTATATTTTCACAATTTGTGCTTTATCATCAAGCGAGACTCACATGTTCAAATTGATAAAATTGTTAGATTTTTAATGTAACGAGTTTGTCCTTATAATTTTGCCCTTCATGAAAATGGTCGTGTCAGGGTCATTAACTATTTACAAGTTGAGGGCTAACGTGCAACTCGAATGGCAAAAGTTTTGGACTAAAGGAAAAAACAAATGGGGAAGAATTTTAAACCCTAGATACCCTCACGCGCAGATCACGTGACAATACCAAATATCCAAGAGATTTCATTAGGGCGCCGCAATCGCGAGCCCACCGAGAAATACCCCCATACCCTTTTCCTTACCGTCAGATCACTCGCCACGTCAGACATCCGCGTCAATTCTCAATTCAACGGTTCAGATCAACTCGCATTCTCCCCTTTCAGAAACACACCTCCATCTCCTCCTTTCCCCCTTTATTCCCCTCACAAAAAATTCCCTAATTTTCAAAAAAATTAAAATATCAGTCGTGGAATTTTCTGAGTTTAGCTCGAGGAAATATGGCTGTGTTTGAAGACGACGAAAAAATTGAGGACAAAATTGAAGAGGAGGTGGACGGTGAAGATGATGACGAGGACGACGGCGAAGGAGAAGAAGATGACGACGGCAGTGATGAGGAGGAAGAGGAGGACGTAGAACCGGAGAGTGGTGGTCGGGGACCGGCGCAGCCTGTATTTGGAGACGACGAAGACGACGAGGCTGGAGAAAACGAAGAAGACGAAGACGATGATGGCGACGACGACGACGACGATGACGATGACGACGACGAGGATGGAGAAGAAGACGAAGAGGTAATAATATAATAATACTCTGTATTTCTACATGTATAGGTACTCACTTTATTATGATTTTTTTCTACGATTTTTTTTTACTTGTTTTGGTGTTTTTCATGAGTTTTTCGTTCTTTTGGCATTATTTTATTTTGAACCGAGTAGATCTGGATTATCTGCAGATTTTTTCTGCTTTTTCTTGTGTACACCAACTATGCATATCAGCATACGTATATACATATACAATTATTTTACGTTTTTTGTTTATTTTTTTTCGTATTTTTGGTTATTTTGGCTTAATTTTCGTTCAAACTAATAGATCTGGAGTTTCTTAGAAATTTTATTTTCAGACTTTTGTTGACTAGAAATTGTGAGTATTTCCTTTTTGAGGTTTTACTTGCTTTCTAGCTATAAGATTTATCGCAAGCAGAGTCAGTTGTTTGTTTTTCCTTCTAGATCTGTTCCCTGTTTTGTGAAATTTGTATAAAGTGGTCCTTTTTGGTTCTAGATGACTAGATCTGTCCTTTGGGACTACTTCTGGTCATTCCTGATTTTCTTTACAAGTAAAAATGCACTTTCTTTAAAGCGAATTTATATTGGTACTTGTACATCTACTTGATTTTTAATGAAATTGTTATTTCATATATTTTGTTAAAAATGACCCCAAACAGAGTAAAAGTTCAAATTTGTCTAAGATCTTCTGCGAACCCGTTGGGTTGATCCACTTGGCGAGTTTATATTTTTGAAGAAAGTACAGTTAAAAATGAGTACAAGGACAAAATGATTTTGAAAAAATCAGTTTCAAACAAGGGAGCTTATTCTTGTGTTTTTGTTGGCGTGGGTTGTTTAGAGTTCTCCATGGAAATCTTGTGCACAAAAGGGGAAAATTGTAGTGCTGAGGCCTGTTTTTCTTTTCTTTTCTTTTATGATATACACCAAGGAATATGGTCGTATAATGAGATTTATGATTAATCATACAGGAGGATCTGGGCACGGAATACCTAGTCAAACCAGTTGGTCACGCCGAAGATGAGGAAGATGCTAGTGATTTCGAACCCCAAGAGAATGGCGAAGAAGATTTTGAGGAGGATGATGAAGAGGACGATGGTGGAAAAGTTGAGGCACCACCAAAGAGAAAACGAGCAAGCAAAGATGACTCTGATGATAGTGATGGTGGAGAGGACGATGATAGACCATCCAAGCGGTAGATTAATGGGTGGGTTGGGTCAATCACTGTAGTCTGTTTTTGTTAATCCAAGGATATGCAATGTCCTCTTCTTCTTTGATGTATTATCTTGGCACGGTATCGTTAGGTTACTAGCAAGTTGTCTATTCTGTCTTTTATTTTCTAGGTTGTCTTAGGTTGGATATTTCATGGTTTAAATATTGGCTAGCTTTTTATTTGGAGTTTTCTTCCCATTTATCTATTATAATAAGAATATCGGGGTAAATTTCATTGTGGTCATTGAACTTTCAGTGAAATCTCTATTGGGTCATTAAGTTTAATTTAGTCTCAGTTGGGTTACAAAATTGAATTTCCGTTTCAAATATTACTACATAGTTTGTCACATTTCGTTATAAATCATCTTTATATTGTTCAGTCGATGGTCATATTGTCACTAATTTTTTTATGTAATTGCTGCGTGGTGCCCTAAAAAATTGGTAAAAAGGTTACAAGTTCAAGAAATGGTATCAAGTAGTGATAGTGTGGAAGTCCTATTACAAAAACTTGAGGGCTTGATGAAATGTGGTTAGAAATGAAGCTCGATAAAAATTTTACGAAACAAGCACCAAGTTATTTTGATCAATTTCGAAACAAAATTTGATAAAGTGATTAAATTTGGGTGTTTGACACCCATTTTAGTAACCCATTTTAGTAAAAAAAATGTGTTTTTGAATAGTGATTGATGGAAGAATGTGTGGTTAAAAAGTAAGGAGAATTTTTAGGTTTATGTGTAATATTATTTTACTGATAGAATGTGGTTGAAATGAAGAAAGAGAAAAAAAATGAGAATGAGAATGAGAAAAAAATGGGTGCCAAACGGGGATTAAATAAAACAGTCCCAATATAAAACTTAATTCGAGTACTCGAGTTGAGTGACACGTAAAGTTTAATAACCTGTTCGATGAAAATTTAGCCTTGAATGATCATCAAAATCATTAGCCCAGCACTTGATGAATAGTTGTATTTTGGACATAAAATGATGCTAAATCGAAGTCAAGCAACTTACAGAATGCAAGTGTTGTTTGAAGTGCAGGTACGGCAATTAGAATCTGCTTCCCTGGGCAAAGGCTTGTCCAAGATGATGTTCTGATTTTCATACAACACGATACCGTGATTTATCAAATGGAAATCAGTTGTCACAATCAAGTATTGAACTAAAAGAGAACCACAGCAAAACTCGAATTAATTGTTAATCAAAGCAATGTCAAAAAAACAAATTTAATTGAAACTGTTTCTCCAGCCCAACAATCTGTGTAAAACTACAAGAAATCATAATTCCTGTAAGCCACCACCTCGATGATCTAATGCAAATACAAATCAAGCAAAATTGAATCTTCCGGTGCACTGTTTGATTACATTTGTCATGGTGGCAAGCTTCTACAGCAAAGTTCCTTCGGGATTCTTCAAAAAATGTGAACGAGGTCATACGCGAATCTTTTCCATGTCAAGGAATGGTTGGAATAATTGATGAATATGAAATTCTTGGACTTGACAAAAGCAAAAGGTACGAAAGAGAAGAATAAAACAAACTCTGCAGATAGTCTTAATAAAAAATAAGCTATGTAACATCATAAGGATACGTCCAGAAGAGCACAAACGACTGCAAGAAACAAAAATAAACACAATTAGTTGCATTGGGACGAAAATGAAAACCAAAAATCATTAAAATTGAAAATACATGCATTAATGCATTAACAGTCCATGTGAAGAACAATGGCCACCATCAAGTATTCTGTTACTATCAATAGAATATTATTACAAACTTCCACGTTGAACACTTGAGAAAAAATTTCAGTAAAATTTGCTGCTTCTGATTATATTACAATTTCCCAGCTCGCTCGACCCCACAAAACAAAGTTTCAAAATCTCAAAGATTTGATGCACCTTTACGACAATACACAGTTAAAGGAGATTAAGATTCTCCTCCACTCAATATGGCGGAAAATAACAGTTTAATTTATTGCAAAAGCTCACACCATTTTGTTATTATGTTGAATTTAGTAAAAACTTCCTCATTTTTTATTGACACACATATGCTAAGTATCCCTTTCCCTCTTAAGATTTTTATGATGCTTTCACAGGGATAATATTACATTCTTAAAATATAAATCAAGGTATTATCTATTCGAGAGAGACCAGACTTCACTTACAAAATTGTTCAACTTTCCTCGTAGCCCAATAAATTCAGCCCATGTTTTGCTAATGTTTATAATTTGTTTATAAACGGTCAACCAACTTCTATCCACGCATTTCGTGAGATCCACAAATACCATCCACTTATCCACTACTCATTTCTATCTATTTATAAATTAAACCTATTATAAACAACTCCCAAGAACGACTTTGATCTCACTTTTCGATACTCAATACATAATCTACATCTGTCAAGAACCAAACATTACACTACAGGAATATGCATGAATTCCAGTATGGGAAGATATAAAAGGAGCAAAAGAAGAAATCATAAAAAGAATACCAGAAGCCCGCCAAGAAAGCCGTCGAATATAATCCTGTTCCAACCATCAAAGTAAGAGTGAACAGAAAAGCTGGCCTTGGCAGCAAGTCCTACTGAAGTGATTGCCATAACAAGGAAATATAATAAAAATCCTGTCAAGCCAGTAAATCCCAGAATTCCAGCAATTACTCCTCCAACAATAGACATAAACGTGCGGCTGAACAAATGAAAAGACACGGTTTTAGCAGCATGAATACAAAATTTCGCAGTTGCAGAAAAAGTGTGAAAATTGGTAACAGCAGTGACCAGAACCAGATGATGGATTAAAAAAAAAAAAAAAACATGTAGACTGCATCGAATTTAAGGCTGTTGATATTTGCAGTGTTGGATCGCACGATTTAAAATTCTTAGAGTGAAAGACCGCATTTTTGTTTTCTTTTAACAAGTCCATCCTCACTTTATCGACCTCCACTTGGTGATACCCGAGACATTAAATTGGTAGCCTTTTGATCTTTTAACTTCAATTAACAAGCTTATCAATTGAAGTTCATATATGAGCAAAAGTAATAAAAAAAAACAAAAACATATAAGCAAAACCCATATCATCAGAATTATCGCACATGCACCATAAAGATCAATTTGAGAGATTTTGCACCAACACAAATAATAACTGTGTAATTCTAGTAGACAATTAACTAACAGAGCCATCTTATCGAAGCACTCTTCCCAACTAAAATCCAATCAAATTACAGCAAAAAAATTATTTAATATAACTGGGATTTCATAGAGGCAGAATGACATCCGAGTACAATAGAAAACAAACCTATAATAAATAATTTTTGCATTGTTTTGCATATTTTCGGCATTGAAAGTCGGTAACTCATCTGTGATGTCACTAGCTGTCGTTCCAGGCACACCCAAATTGGCCATAGCTTTCTCTTCTTCCGACTTTCGAACAAGCTTCTGATGATGTGAAGATAAAAAATTAATTTAAAAATATGAGCCAAGACAAATTTCGTCTATACCTCAGAATAAGAAATCGATGAAATGAAATCGAACAAAACTATTGAGTAGATATATCCGTAAAATATAAACAAAAACACAAGTCCAACAATGCACACGAATTAGAATTTAAACACATACACACATCTTGGCAAAAAAAATAAATTAGGTGATCCAGGAAAAAGTTCTTAAAATCAGTAATTCGATAAATACCTATAAAAATCCCCCAAAACAAACGCCTATCTAACTTAGATGTGAAATTCAAGAAATTTATCAGTGACCCATGATAAAGATTTCAACTTCCGAGAAAATTATGATGCGAACATTATCACACCCAGTTATCCACAATATTCCAAGAAAATCAATAACTTGGGAAGTTAAAACAGATCGGTGTAATAGGGATATTTTAACACCAGAAATTGAACTTTAAGAAAATATATAATAAATTATGGAGTGAGTAATAGATGTAACTGTAACTATAAGATTGTGAAGGTACCTTGAAATTTGCAGGAGATGAAAAGAATCTGAGGAACACTGCAAGTCGTTGGTGAAATTTGCAGTTTAGTGGAGACTCCGCATTATTGTTGTACTATAAAGTACAACTAATAAATTTGGATCAACTTGATTTGTTAAACGGGTTCGTATTGATTATTTTTGGGCTTCATATCAACAACGAAGCCCAAGAAGGAGCAAATTATGCTCATGTGAGCTTTTTTTTTTTTTTAAACAAATGCATTTTGAAATGGGAATAATACATAAATAAAGTATTTAAGTATCACCATTTCAAAATTAAGGTTTGAAGTTTTAAATTTCAAAAATCAGGTTTTCATTAAAATTTATTAATTTATTAATTATATATTTAATTAATAAATATATAAAGGTCACAGATCTATGCAATTTGATCACAATTCAAAATTTTGAAGGTCACAATTC
>CAIGRT010177317.1:0-11366 GCA_903798405.1 Fraxinus platypoda
TTTTTTTTTTTTTTTGGGGATTTATTTTCCCGTTTTTCATGATAAAATGAAATTTTATTTTCTTCTTGATGGGATGGAGAATCATAGAGCGGACATAGAGTCATTTCAAGCATAAGGCTACTTGAGTGATCGTCTATGATCTCGTTTTATGATAATGTCAAAAACTATGAAAATAATATAAACACAAAAACAAAATTGAGAGGACTGTGGATGGGTAATATCATGCAAATATTATTGAGCAATCGGCGACCTCTTATTTTTTAGTAAGCAAATAGTAATCGAAAGTAAATGTTATTTAATTTTAAGTGAGCAAGTAATAATCAAAGATAGACGTTATTGATCTCTCGTTTAATTAACTTTTATACTCTAACACAATTAATTGCCATGTAAGATTTCCATCCAACACGTAGATTTTTTTTGGCCATTTGGACGAATGGTTAGATAGATGGTAGATGAGTAATGCTATTTAAAAGTGAGCAATTAGCTAGTAACATTGTAATTTTTAGTGAGCAACTAGTAACTAAAAGTGAATGTCATATTAAATTATGGAAATTCGTCCCGACCATGCTATATTGATATTTTTGGAATCAGGTGGACAAATGGGAATTTCTTTGGAGTTTTTGGATAGAAAAAATATACTTTCACGGGATTTTTTGACATTTACTAAAACAAGCACGTACATGGCTAAAATCTCAACCTCTTTGCAATTATGTAAGGGGTTTAATCTATCAATGGCCACTGTATTTTTTATTTAGTGTTATCATGACCATCCAATTTAATTTTGATTCATCATGACAACTATACTTTATATTTACTGTCACCACGATTATTCATATTGATTTTGATTTACTATGGTAACTCAATTTTATATAACGTTTCAATTAAATCAGCCGATTATTATCCCCAACAAAAAAATCACACACCACACATAATTATTGCCACAAAAAAGGACGAGAATCAAAATTTAAAAATAAAAAACACACACCATGGCAATCATTACAAAAACTTAAAATATATATGCAGAAACAATTTTTTTTTTTTTGGTTTCTGATAACAGGTAAAACATACAACTAATCACTCTCACACACTAACATACACAAAAATTAAAAAAAATAAAAAAATCCACTAACCCAAATCAGGAAAAATTATATAACATAAATTAAATCCAAATCAAGAAGATGATTACCCCGTTGTGTGTTTTTTATTTTTATTTTTGTTTTTGATTCTCATTGTTTTTTTCTTTTTCGTAGTGGTAATAATTATGTGTGAATTCGTTGTGTGTTTTTTTTTCTTGTGGTAACAATCAGGTTGGTTGACTGAAACGTTAAATGAAGTTAAGTGGTTATCGTGAATTAAAATTAATTTGAATGGTTATAGTGACACTAAGCCCATGTTTGAGCCCTATTCTTTCTCCTGTTTTCCCATTCATTTTTCACGGTACTCATTTTCAACCACACATTCTCCAAATAAAATAATATTATACACAAATCTAAAACTCTTCATCACTTTTTCACCACACATTCTCCCATCAATCACTATTCAAAAATTAATTCTTCCTAAAAAATGGAGGCCAAACACCCACTAAATAAAGTGCAGTGGCATGGTGAATCAAATTTTATTTGGATGGACATAATGATACTAAACCATTGTTTGATCTCCATTTTAGAGTGTGTTTGATGCACATTAAAATGGAAAGAATACATTTTTTTGTGATGTGATGGTGAATATATGGTTGAAAAAGAAAAAAATTATTGATGTGATTTGAAATATTATTTTATTGAAGAACGCGTTGTTAAAAATGAGTAGAAAAATGAGAATGTGGCTCAAACAATGGCTTAATTAGATTTTGAAACAAATTTTTTGAATAGTAATTTTTTTGGAGAATGTACAGTTAAAAAATAAAAAATTTTATTGAATAATGCGTTCTTGATAAAAAAAAATTAATTAGAATTTTAATGGAATCCAAACTGGGTTATGGGTTATGTATAAAGTAAAGTGGCCGTAGGTGAATTTAACTCATTAGGTAAGCGATTTGGGGAAAAAAAAAAAATTTTACCCAAAAGGGCAGGTAAAGCAAAAAAAGGCGGGGTAAATGAATCAAACATCCCCAACCTTTAAGGTTTTTTGTACTTGTGTCCCCATCCTTTTTTTTACAACCGTATCCCCAAGCTATAGAAAATAGGTGATATTCATCCAAATAGATGAGATCCATACATTTTTTTGTTAGTCAATATATTTAACTTGCATGCCCAAAAATTAAAAGTAGCAAAATTGTCATTCTTATTCTTAACAAAAATATAAAAAAAAAATCAGAAAAAAAACAAATAAGTAAAAAAAAAATCAATTATATTATTCAATCATCTTCTTAATTTACTTTTTTTTTTGTTTTATATTATTTTCTCTTGTTTTCCGTTTTTCCATTTTTTTTAATATTTTCATTCTTAAAGGAATGACAAATTGCCCCTTTTAATTTTGGTTATGTAGGTCAAATGGATTGATTTAACAGAAAAATTGGTGCAAAATTCTGTCTATTTTTTAAAAGATTAAAGGCGTGGTTGCTCATAAAAAAAGGCTGAGGATGAAAGTACAAATGACTTAAAATGTTGGAGACGTCTTTCGTAATTTCACCCTTCCAGAGAGGGGAGCGTTCTCAGGGTCACGATGGACATTTCAACTCTCACTCATCTTCTCCAAATATTTATGTATTTCTCCCTGTGAGATTAGAAAAATCGGTCCATTGATTTCTCGCCTAAAATATCTCAAAGACACCCCAAACCCCAACTATTTGCATCCCCTAAATTCTCTCTCAAATTTTCCCTCGATCTTCGCCGATCTGACCTCTGCACCATGGTATCCGTATAGTATTACTTTTCTATCACCTTTTGTCTATGCATTTATTTTCGATAAATTAATTTTCATGTTCGTTAACCTTTTTGTGTTTGATTCTAGATCTTTATTTTTTTATAGGAAAGCTGAAATTCTAGAGCCTTTTTGCAATTTAATTTGATTATTTTCTTTTTTTTTTGCTTTATAAACCTTCAGATCTGATTTTTCTGTAATTTTGGGCCTTGATCTCTGGATTTGGCATTGATTTGATGTTTGTGTAGGCCGACATCAGATTTTTTTTTCCAGTCTGGTTTAGGGTAATTTAAAAAAAAATTGTTTACGCTGGATTAGTTTTGGTGCCTTTGTTTCTGGGGAAAATCATTATCAAGTGAATTAAATAATTGTATAAGATTATCCAAATTACCAGTTCTATCTCGATATGGTTAATGATCTGATAGTTTTCTTTTGATTAAGGTTTTTTAAAGATAATTCAAACATATAAGAACTATTGTTTGTTCGCACACAAGATTGCTTTCATCCCCTCCCCACACGTATAAGATTATAATAAGATTAATTTGATGTTTCTTTCTTTTAATGTTTTGGATAGTAATCAGTTATTTGAGTTTACCGTGTCAGATAACCTAATATGAATCATGTTAAGGAACATTTCCCGTTTGATTTGGAGGTTGCTCCTTACTTTACTTTGAACAATAATATTTTTTAGGCTGATGACAGACGGCACAATTAAATCAAGAGAAACTTAAAAGCGAGATATGTGGCTCATTCCGTATTAGGCAACTTCTAATCATGGTCTCCAGTAATTTGAATTTAACATCATTTATTTATGCAACAAGCTTTGAGAGACCTTTCTCACTCTTACTCCCACTCTGAATCCCACCCAAGTTATTATTTAGAATTCATTATGATGTATTACTCTTTACATCATTTACATTCGTCAGTTTCAATGTTGCCATTCACAAGTCCTAAGATCATTTTGTTTACAGGCTAATGCGGCTTCAGGAATGGCAGTGCATGATGACTGCAAACTCAAGTTTATGGAATTGAAAACGAAACGAACATATCGTTTCATAGTATACAAGATTGAGGATAAACAGGTTATTGTGGAAAAGCTCGGCGAACCAGCCGAAACTTACGAGGACTTCACCAAATGCCTCCCTGATAATGAGTGTCGTTATGCAGTTTATGATTTTGACTTCATGACCCAAGAGAATGTCCCAAAGAGCAGGATTTTCTTCGTTGCGTGGTAATTTTCTTTCCTGGCAAAACTAGTAATTGAAAATAAACTGGCTTTATTTCCACTTCACTAACTGTTAGTTTCCCTTTTTCTGCGTGATAAGGTCCCCCGACACCTCAAGGGTGAGGAGCAAAATGATCTATGCAAGCTCCAAGGATAGGTTCAAAAGGGAATTAGATGGCATTCAGGTGGAGCTGCAAGCAACCGATCCAACTGAGATGGGTCTTGATGTCTTCAAAAGCCGCGCAAATTAAATTTCCTTTTAAGTTGCATCAAAGTACGATATATTCTATTTGCTCTACTTGCAAGCAATGTTAATAGTTTGTGAAACAGTGGTACCTGGTTAAGCTATTATATTGGTCTATTGTCGACTTCTAATTCTATGTTCCTGTCTGCATCTAGAGCCAATTCAGTCATTTTTATCTTATTTTATGATTTTTTTGGTGTGGAATTTCGGTTGTGTTGCGGCCTGGGGCTGGATAACTTTGAATTTGATTCTATATTTTGGAAATGAACTCTTGGCTTTTCTTGTGATTTCGAATTGTTGTATTCTCACTTTATACACGCTGACATAGATGTTCTATTGGGCAAATATATGAGGTGTATTTAGTTCAGTTTTGATGTTCATCAAGTTTTTCTTCTAATTTTATCATAGATCAAGGTGAAATGTATACGTCTGATATTGTTGCCAAGTGAGTATCCCACCAGTGATTTGCTAATGATTTTTACCAATGTCCATCTCTCATTTGCTAAGAGTCTGTGAACGTCAGCTGAATTCCTCCCAAACTAGAGGCTTGTGTTACATTTGGATATGTCTGAATTGACATTTAGAATTGAAATCCATCAAAGGTTTAAAGTTTCAATTCCAAAGGAGACATTTGCCACCATGAAACGTTGGACACTTCTTTCATTCGCTTGTTTGAAAAACACAACAGTTTTTGTACCAATTAAAATTGCCAACGCTGCTTCTGAGAACGGGGTGGGCACCATATTCTGGCAAAACAGCTTAATTCTGGGGGGAAGAGCAACTTGAACTTTAAGATTACGACTTTAAACTTGAAAACGTATTATAATGAATAGTCCCGGTTCAACTTTAATGGTATGGGCGTGTGATCTGACTTTTTACACAGTTTAAGCTCTGTTTTCTTCAGGCGCTGAGTCGATTTTCCACTCGGTCACTTCTTGGAAATTTAAGGTACGCAAATTAGGAAGTGAAGTCTACGTTCGACAATCTAGAACCAACTACTTGATATCAATGATATGAGTTCTCGAGCAATGACTTGAATCATTCACGTTCTTGCACGTCTCTGAGACATGATATAAGATATGTTATCACTAAAGATAAAATTTGTAATGTGATCTCCAACGGAAAAATAAAGGTATCGAAGGATGATCTCGTCACTTCCTCAAAATTTTCAATTATTCGAATACTCGAGAGAAGATAATAAAATTATTTCGAATAATTTCATCCCCACACATCTAATTTTTGATTGAAATTATCTCTACGACATTCGTTTTAGCATATGATAATAATAGCAAGTGGTAGGTAGACAGACAGCAAAACAGAAAAAGACAAGCTTTCACCATCTCTTCTCCCCGCCACATATAACGACGGTAACCAGCGGGACACACTCTGACGTGGATTCAACCGACAAACACCTACCTCTCTCTCTCTCTCTCTCAATCTATTGGAGTTGAAAATACTGCCCCTTCTTAATATTAGCGACCATATTTATCGCCTAGACGCCTACCAAAGACCTTGAACCGGCATATGGGGGTGCCGAGCGACGACGCTGTGTTGATCCAGAAAGGGAAGAAACTGGGTGAGCCATATGTAATAACGGTGAATTGTCCGGACAAGACTGGCCTTGGCTGTGATATATGTCATATTATTCTCGAATTCGGACTCTACCCTACCAAAGCAGGTCAATTTCTCCTAATTCGTCTTTATGTTCTAGTTTTATTTCACTTCAGGGTATTTGAGAATTTGATTACAATGAAGATTTTATTTATTTTTTATTCCAATCCAAGGATCTAGTTCTTTTTTATTATGCACTTAAAAAACATTTGATATTTTCTCTCGCTGTATTCTGTTAATCCTCCAGTCTCCAAGGTCATATAATCTTCGAATACGGGCTTGCCAATTAGGTTTCTCTCGAAGTTCGAGATTTTAAATTTTTAAATAAACTGAGCCTACATTTCTCAGTTTCCTGGTTAATTAGAAAGATTTAACTAGTCAAAAAGATTTAGTTCGTGGTGATCTTGTTGTATCGTTATTGGTTTGAAACTTTTCTTTTATCGCCTGACTTTTCAATGTTGGTATAATCTTCAGATGTTTCAACAGATGGGATATGGTGTTATGTAGTATTGTGGGTGATCCCTCATCCCAGCTCACCTTTTGTGAAATGGGCGAATTTGAAAGAGCGGCTTCTATCAGTATGTCCATCATTTACAACATCAATTTATTGGAACCCACCATCTCCACGTCCCTCATCTTCACCCATTTACCTGCTGAAGTTTTGTTGTTGTGATAGGAGGGGATTATTACATGGTAGCTACAGATGTCCTACTTTTAGCGTCAGTTAATTACAAATTCATATGCTATTCTAGTGATGTATGTTACATATCTTCAGATGTTACTCGAGCCCTTGATGAGCTTGAGCTATCAATTCAAAGAGTAAAAGTGACCACAACACCGGACGGGTGTGTTCTAGACCTCTTCTTCATCAGAGATAACTTGTAAGGGTTTCTTCTCGCATATGAACTTTATAGAATTGCTGAATTGCAACATATATGGTCTACTGCATTCAACCAATAGGACATGTTACAGAGTGTATGTTGGGGAATGCTTAATTTTTTAAAGCTGGTTAAACATATATTTTATCACATATTTCGTAAGACCACAACTTACTACTCACTTATTAAGCACACATTTTGTAGGACCAGTAGCTTGTAAGCACTTAAAAAAAATTTTAATGCCAAGTACGCACTGAATAGCTACTTGTTTGGAAATCTTGATGATAATCCATTTTATCGAACTTTTCTTTCTTTTCTATCTGTCCCCCTTTTTATAGTATACCTAGGATATGCAAAATTGTCACGTGATTTTTTTTTCGCTCAATACCTCTTCATTGGGGCAGTATTTAGCTGATGAAATACCAGGAACACTAGCCTATTTGTTCATTTATCTATATCTTCCAAACTCTGCTCTACTTCTCCTGGGTATTGGAATAAATATTATATTTTACTCATGTTCATTGTTTTAGCTAATTTGTGAGAAGAATCTGCAACGGATTTCAAGTACCATTTAATGGATAGAAGTAAGGTTTGTAACACTTTATATTTCAATCAGGTGTCCTTAGAAAATGGTTACCTATACTTAGTTACTGCAAGCATGGAAAATTCTTAGACCCAAGTGTTTTGTTTGAACCAAATTATGAAATAAAAGAAAGGGGTAATAAAAATAAAAAAAATTATTAACACAAAGATGGGAGACTTCTGTGTAATTATGCTCTTAAGGCATAATATGTACTCATGCATCATTGGGTTAGCAGCTGACAATTGAGGACACGGATAGAGCGTTTCCAGCTGACAAGAGAAGGAAAGATTACTTGCAATTAAGAGGTTTAGAGAAACTTTTCACGCTCGCAATCTTGAATTTTCTGTACAATAAGATTTATTCCGATGCATTGTGACATATGGAACTGGACCAAATGGTGAGTGAATGGCTCTCTTTTGAGAGGCATTAGGCTAGGTTTCATTTGTTTTTTTTTTCTTTCTTTTACACTAATTGCCGTTTCAAATGACAATTACTCTATTTCAAAAAAGTGTGCTAAAATTTATTTGTCGTTCAAGAGTTGGAAATTGGGTGAAAGATTGTTTTGATATGTAAATTGACACAAATGTTTGTAGAATCTCCGAGCAACGCATGGCCCACATGCTGATGTCAGTCAGTGTTAATGCCAATTTTATTCAGAAATTGGAATGGTAAATTCCCTGCCTCCCTCCCCCTTCCTCACACTGACTTGAATGGTGAATTAGTACACCAAAACTTTTAGATAGCAATGGTTCAAGTTTGCAATTCAAGAAAAAAGAAAGAAAAAAAATGGTGGGAGGTTACTATTTCTTTATTGATGTTCGAAGACAATTTGATAGTGGTTACAAATAGGTGTGTATGAGCAGTTGTGGTGAGGAGTGGCAGGTGAAATAATGCTGTTGGAGTGAGCGAGGGTGGAGCTGTGGGTGCAAGTGGTGCTAAGGAAGCAGATGATGGTAGTTGACTTTACTGCTGCTCTTGGTTCTGTTAATGTTATATGCTGCAGAATAGTAGAAATTCCGCTTTGAGATTTACATGCCAAATTTTTAGACTGGGTGCACAAGTGCACCATTTCTCACTGAATTAAACTACTTGTACGATAAATTTGCACAATGATTTTGACAATGTGTGAGATGTATAGATAAGCGAATTGAGAAATATTTTAAGAATTAAACTACTTGTACAATGAATTTGCACAATGATTTTGACAATGTGTGAGGTGTATAGATCATCGCCATTGAATTCAAAAACAAGCTTTCAAATCAATGGACATAATGCCTACCAACTCACACATTGTCAAACTTGTTGTCAAATTCATTGTATAAGTAGCATGGTTCTTTCTCACTCACTAGAAGATACTGTGAAAGAGGTAGGCATGGTGCACTTGCACACCAGGTCTAGCGGATAAATTTCCCACGTAGAAAATCCTAATTCCTTGTCTCTTGGCGTTGCTATGATGACCAACAATCTGTCCATTCAGCAAATGTACCCATTCAATTATGGGAATTATTGTATGATACAAGTAGAAAAGTAATGTTAAGTCAATAACGCATAAGCCAATGTCATGTTTAGGATTATTTTCCCCTCAAAATTAGTGCCACTTGTAGGTTGGCCTTTATTTAGCCTTGTACCTTCCACAGTAGAACATACATGTTAGCTTCTCTTCGTATGACTGGTTTGGTTATTTATCTATCTTTGTTTCGATTACAATCTCATATAAATGTTCAGGGAGCTCTTACACACGAAAGAGAGACAAAATGAAACTTGCGAGCAGTTGCATGCAGTTCTCGGTGAATCATGTATCAGTTGTGAACTTCAGTTAGCAGGCTCTCAATACGATAATCTTCTGGGTATATCTTCTACGTCTTCCGCTGTTGCTGAAGAGTTATTTAGATGCACACTATCGGATAAGGAAATTCGCTCACAGGCTCTTAGCCCAGATGTCAGAGAGTTGAAGAAGGCTAGTGTGATTACTGACAATTCATTGAGTCCATCTCATACATTGCTTCAGATCAACTGCGTAGATCACAAGGGTTTTCTTTATGACATCATGAGGACATTGAAAGACTGCAACATTCAGGTTTTAATTACTATTTCTTCCGTGCCTATGTTTGATTTTGTTAATGTAACAGTTATGGTAAACACTAATGTTTCATTTGTTAGCTTCTTTTCTTACTCTTTACGTATACAAAATTTACTTACTTTGAAAGTAACTGTCACCTTATGGTTGAAGTAACTTATTTCCAATCTTGACCAATAAAAAAATGTTTCTTTTATAAGTCAATTATTTACTTCTGAGTTAAGAGTAGAATTACTTATTAGTGAACTTTATAAGTCTAGCCAAACATATTCTCAAGTGATAACTTTGTTGACTGAAACTGTATTCCAACTGTCTGTGATGGTTTTAGGTTTTTCAACCATATCATCTTGTGTGAAATAATATGCCACTGCATTCTCTTATATTCTGTACCTATTTTCCTAAACAGAGTTCCTTTCAATGATTAGTATACCTCAATGAAAACCTTGAGCTATATGGAGGCATGTAGTCCATTGATTTACTAGGAAGAGAGCTGACTTTTTGGCCTTTTAACCGTCAATTGAATAATTTCGTCGACTTCTATTTTTCAAATCAATGCGTATCTTTTTCAATTCTTTGGAGATACCATCATCAAAAATTTACTACGACTCATTAGCTTGAAGTGGTTTAACCAATCCATCAGTCACTCATGCCCTTTGATTTGAAGTCTGTGAACTGACCTTGCTTTTAGTGTCAGTTTACTGATTGTCCTAAGCCTCTTGTTTTATTTTTTGTCTGATGTCATACAAACATCAAATTTATTGAACTATACTACCTGAACCGAAACATACTTCATCTATTTCCATATCATGCTACATTGGAGAAACATGTAACAATTGCATGAAGCTTATGTTTGATATGATGTGGTATTTTATTATTTTTAGATAGCATATGGCCGATTTTCAACAGTCCAGAAGGGTCGCCGAGAACTAGACCTATTTATTCGGCATCAAGATGGGAAGAAGATAGTGGATCCCGAGAAGCAAGAAGCACTATGCTCCCGTCTAAAGCTGGAAATGCTTCATCCACTACGTGTTGTTATCACAAATCGTGGTCCAGATGCAGAACTTTTGGTCGCTAATCCAGTGGAGCTCTCTGGAAGTGGTAGACCACGAGTTTTTTATGATGTTACTTTTGCCCTAAAGAGTCTCGGGATCTGCGTATTCTCGGTAAGTAATACCAGGACAAATGCTTGTTGAGATCTTATTAGCATGTCCAAACAGGATTCATGAATCACTTCCTCAATCTAAATTATAAATTATAACAAAACTAACAGTGAAAGTACTCAATTGTGTGGTTTTTATAGGCGGAAATTGGAAGGCATTCAGCAGCAGATCGAGAATGGGAGGTCTACAGATTCCTTCTAGATGAAAACTGCACATTTCAACTTTCAAGTATGGTTGTCAGGACTCAGATTGCAGACAAGGTTAGAAGAATACTGATGGGCTGGTAAGAGCTTTCACTGTCTTCACCTGATCATATCTACCATTGTGGGAGCACTAGAGGGATGAAGATAGGTACTTGCTTGTACAGTTTTCTTATTTCTTGTTAGATTTGATTTGATTCAAGGAATGAATCTCTTTCTATTTCAAATTTGGGATGATTTTCATTTGTGATGTTAGTACTACTAATTGAGATGTAAGATATGCTGCTTGGGGCAATAAATTCGNATTTCAAATTTGGGATGATTTTCATTTGTGATGTTAGTACTACTAATTGAGATGTAAGATATGCTGCTTGGGGCAATAAATTCGTGAAACTAAAAGGTCATGCTACTATCACTCAAAATGACCATATTGATGATTCTTTAACTTGTACTATGAGGAATTGTTTGACAAGTGCACCGTATTGTTTTCATTTTCCATTGTATAATTTCCCTTTTTTTTTTTTTT
>CAIGRT010177319.1:0-12441 GCA_903798405.1 Fraxinus platypoda
GTGAATATGCTAAAGAAGACAATTATTTCTGATGCTTTTGAAGAAACAATACAAGAGAGAATTTTAAATATAATTACTTATTCTAGATGCTAATGCATTACAATTTTTCAAAATTCAGTTCACATAGATGCCAATAACTATGTTTTCTCTTACTGCTACATGTAATAACAATGCACTGGCATCAACTCCACTTCATTTTGATTTGCTGAAAGGAAAATAATTCGGGTGATACAAAATGAAAACGAAGAATTTCAAGCTCGGTATGTTACCTGGAAATGGAAGCAAATCCAGGAGGGCTATTGTGCCAGTTTTCTTACTGTTGTCATGTGAGCATGTAAATACATTAAAAAGATACTAATTCAACCTGCAGATACCATGAACATTTTTTATGGACCCGACTATTTTCTCTAATATGTATGTCAGTATATGGAGGAACAACGTGCTTCCATTAGAACACAACAAACACTAATTAGACCACTATACCTTTCTATTCTCATGTATGTTCAGACGGCATAACACCAGCACAAGAAGAACTACCGCAAAAGCACTGCTGGCCATTCGGCCTCAGCCTAACATCTCCATAACTAAACATGAGCTCTTCATTTTCTTGTATACCTCTGGACGCAAACAAGCAAATACGAGGCAGCAAAGCCCCAGAACTCCGGACTATTACATTGCTGATGTTTCCACCATCACAAGAGTGATTAATGAATCGAGCAACATTCCCAACTCTTGTAGCATCAATGTTGATCCTCATGCATGCATTTCCAGATGGAAGATGCTCCTTCACAACCAAAAGAGCAGGAGATAGACGCCCACTTGATGCAAGTTCATCATACGTTTGTTGTCGTCGTCTTGCTTCCTTGGTAGATAAAAGCTCACCTTTTGTACATGACAAAGATTAACCAATTAAAGGTCACTAAGACAATTCCTACTTCTATTTTAGTTTATTCAATAATGATTTATTATTGTTTTAAGTACAACATACTCATTGCCTCTAAACCCTAATCAGTTTTAATCCAGTGGTAGAATATGGCTCCAGGTACTGTGTTTATGCACTAGAGATTAGAGCTTCCAACTTGAATGATAGAGTTTCTTCTAAATTTGAAATGATATTTTGTTTGCAATTATCTAGATACCAAATTCCAGGCAGCAAAAAAAGTAGCAGTGGACAATGTAAATCGAAAAGTAAGTATAATCAAATTATGATCATTAGAATAGCCCCAAATATAACAGAAAGATTAATATTTAAAGTTCAACAACCTAAAAGATGCAAGCATTGAATGTAATAATTTTGATCCTTTTGAGTTCCACAATATTACCTGCATACTCGCACACGAATTTTCCCTTCGGAATTAACTCAGCAGCATACAAACCCCAACCTTTCCTCTCATCCTTCACTATCTTCAGCTTCACCGACACCCCTCCCTGAGTCACCCGGTTGCCGCATCCGATCTCGCACCTGCAGCTCGGCCCGCACTCCCGAGACAGCAACAACTCGTCCGAATCCAGACAAGGACACGATGAGTCCCCACTGTCGCACATCACACATTCGCATCCGTGTGCGCCTTCCACCCGGAACAGGAAAGGATCCAACCTCCGGAAATCGAGTCCGGCATCAGTGTCGGAGCCCCATGATTGATGAAATTCGGGGTTTAATTCGAGGGTCTGAACGGGAGTGTAGAGAAAGTAGGGGTAGAGTTCGAAATCACCAACAACTGGGTTGATTGAAGGGACAGCAAAGTTCTCGAAGCCTCTGGAAGCGTCGGAGGTTCTTCGGGAAGTTATGGTTTCGGATATACATTTCAAGGTTTTGCAGGTTGATGAGATGGCGGCTAGTTCTGCCGGGCGTAGGTAAGGTAGAACGAGGGAAGCGCACCGGAGAAGCGCCACTTCGGTCTCGCTGGAGTGGTGGTGATTATTGGTTCTCCTGTAGCGTTTTTCCTCCATTGACGATGAGGATCCGACTCGGTGTATCTTTTTTAAGTTCACATAGTTTTAAAATTGCTGAAAAGCGTAAAACCTTCCTATAAACCTAAGCACGTGCGATATAGCTCTTAGCTATTGAAAATTAAAGAAAATGTTCGAAACCTTTTGTTCAAAATATTTCCTGCATTCGTCAACTGTACTGTTAAATACCATTAAACAAGGGGAAAATTGATAAAATTGAAATGGCAAAATCGTCGTTTCGTATTTCTCTCTTCAATAAAACCCACAAAGAGCGATATATATATATAGGGCTTAATAGCACTTCTTTACCTGCACCTACTTCATCTTTTTCGTTCTTAGCTGCAACCACTTCATCCCTAGGTGCAGTGGACACTCGCCTATGCAGATGTGGAATGAAAATTCAACAGAAGACTTCGTGGTTGGCAGCGAACCTGAGAAGAAAGTTTTTCACATGCACACGACATTTGGTAATGGAAACTCAAACACAATTTTTATTTTTTTTACTCCGTACACTCAAATTTTTTTTTTCTACAGCAAAATGGAGGTTATGGGTACTTCTCATTATTTGAATCCACTTATGTGCAGTAGATCTGTGGAGATTATACCTGGGCTGCTAAGATCCAGGAATGCACACGAACAACAGTTATTGGACCTACAGAGACAGAACGGTGCTTTTAGATTTAGGTCTTGGATTTTTGGGTTTCTATGTGGGTGTGTAGTGAAGTGGATTTTTGACCAAAAATAAAACTTCAACCGCCTTGTAGACTTGTGTACTAAATGGATATTAGTGAATGTTGTGATTTCGTGTACAAGTTCTGTAAATTAGATATTTAATGAGATGTTCCAATTTTCTCCTCTATTTCATTTATTCTTATCTGGTTGTTCATTGGTATTTAGTTGTATGACACAACACGTGATCTAAATTCGTCTCGAAAAACCCCCTAACTATTGAATATGTTGTATAAAACAACCCTAAAAATGTTTAACATTGTGATATATAACCTTGTGTAAATTTGAGGCATTTAAACCCTACATTTATGTATGTTTGCCCAAAACCACCCTGCAATGACGAAGGTTGCGAATCACAACCCTATTATATCGAACCCGTTCAATCCATACAAACAAAATAAAACAACAGCAGTTAACGCAATATAACCACAAAAACAGTACATTAATAGAACAAGTATTACTAGACGACAATAACAAGCGTTTTTATCATGAAATATTAAGAACTGAAGCATTACAACCACCAAAAGCAATAGATTAACGGGACAAAATGATAAGCCAAAAAGTCGATAACTTCTCCTTGCTCAGTTTTCAGAGAACATTCGTCCATGGAGGTCTTTTACAACGTTAACCATTGAATGGGGGGTGGAATATATTGCAAATGTCAAGGGGGTTATTCAAACATATTGTCATCTTTAATGGGGTATTTTCTTACCTTTTCTGAAATTTGGTTACCCCACATGTCAGCCCAGAGATTGAATTCGTTAGTTCGTCCCCTTTTTTTGTATGTTGTTCATCATCTTCTTCGCTATTCAAACTTTATAATTTATGTGACTCCACGTAGTCAGTGTCAGTATCTCTAACTTCTTATCCATCGTAGAATCCAAAACCAAGGTTAACTTCATCTTCATCAACTTCAAGTTCATGTTCAACCTTGTAATCACCCTCCTCAAAGCCTTCAACTTGATCTTCCATTCTATCATCATCATTATGTCCTTCATGCCCCAGTTGTTCATCACCCATCTTCGGGTTCTCTTCAGCCTTCTCAAGTTGTGAAGTTCCTACTCCACCTTCATGTATAAGTGTTTCCTCTAATTACGACCACGCCACATCCACATTTTCAAGCAAACAGTCACCAATGTTCACCCCACCCAAATCACCTTCATTCATATCAAACGCTAAGATGTAATAACTTTCTGTAGTAGTTTCACCCCCTTCATTACATGCACTACTCTAGGACCTAAGGCACTAGTTCTTGGTGTGATTCTTGTGGTAATGCATGTGTCTCGTTAGGCACAACTACATAAATCTCAAGGACCCTATGACCTTTAAGGTGCTTCAACATTTTCTTCGCATCTGATTCACCATGCAACCTCCTCAAAGCGCTACCCAAATTGCCTTTTTACAGCCTGAAGTAAAATTCCAGAGGCCCACAATCTCCACAAACATACGCAAAAGCCTCGAACCAATCCCTATTGAAATAATCAGCCTTCACATAGTCCACAAACATTATCATACCGTGTTCGTACTTCATTATTCGGCTTATCATAGAACACACCCCCACTGTATATAGCCATTGTGAAATAGTCTGTGTATCCGACTAGATGAAAATGACGATAAGGCTAGTACAGAAAGTAGTTCAAGACCGACAACAAACAATATGCACACACGTTTTACAACAAAATTTCAACAATGGCACGAAAAAAGTTTAACCAAAAAACTTCATTTTTAAACCGTCAAAACAGGGAAACTTACCATATACAAGAGCATCTTCAAAATCTCTGAGTTTTGGAGTTACATTCTCAATAATCACAATGAAACTGTAAACATAACAAAAAAAACTAATTTGAAGATCCCATTCCAAAATTTCATAAGTTCATGAACGTATTTTGAAAAACAAAAACTTGTGTCTACAATTTATTGTCACATCCTTGCTGAAGAATGGCAGTTGTTGGCCTTTAAATGTGCTGAAAGAAACCTATAGTATCATGGATAAAGGAGGCTCGAATCTTGAAATGTGGGTGAGCAACCAGATTTCTCACCTTCGTGTTTGTTCGTCTTGCTCAAAGCCCCCTAATGGTTTTTTGTTGGTTTTATTAAAGAGGAAAATATGAAATGGCGATTTCACCCTTTCTATTTTATCCATTTTCTCCCTATTTAATGGGATTTAACGGCACAGCTAACGAATCTTGAAAGTAAAGAGATATTTCGAACAAAATATTTCAAATAGGGACATTTTATGCGATTTCCAATAGATAATGGAATATATTGCACACGATTAAGTCTGTAGGGAGTTTTCTGTTAGTAAGCCTTTTAAAATAACTTTTTATTTTAAGTAAAAAAAAGTATAATTATCAAAAGAAATAAAAGAATTATTTAACAAATTTATTAATCTTAACCTTAGCCAGTCATACTTCAGATCGTGAGCTTATCTATTTGGATTATTCTACCAACACAATCTCAATGACACCCTGTTGACAGGGTTTTGAATTGTCCCACGTGTGTGGGTTAGTGCTTGGGGGGAAAAAATAATTTACACGCTATGAGAGAGTGTGTGAAATACACCAACCCCAAAACACACTTACCCACAGCCCATTTACGTGAGAGAGTGAGAAATTGGGGAAAGGAAATCTGGGGAAGAACATAAAACAAATCCATAAATGTTATATTGATTTTGGGTAAAAAAAAAAAAATTTCTTATGACTACTCCGGCTGCTGAAAACGGGGAAAACAATGTTATATTGATTTTGGTTAAAAAGAATTCTTCTGACAACTCCAGCAGGAAGAAAACGGGGAAAACAACACAGCATAAATTTTTCCAGAACGTGAAAATACTAGAATTCAATTTGGGGCTTGCTCATTTTGGTGTCACCGGTCTAGCCAAGAGAAGAAAAAATCCAAGGTGTAGTAAGCGATTTTTCCCCGGAATAGTTTATGATGTTTGTTTGGAAGGATATTTATATTCTATTGCATTTCTCTTTACTGGAAGGAGCTTTTACTCAAATTTGCTGAAAGTTTCTGGAATTTTTGCAAATTCATTTCATTTTGGAGAAGAGAAGTGGATGCTTAAAAGGAACTTACTTGGGGATAACTGGTTTCAAAAAGTTCCAAATCCAACGTTTCAATTTGGCATTCAAATTAATCCCAAGTTATAATATGGGGATGTATATGGACAGTAAGATTGAAAAAAGCAAAAAGTGAAAATCTTGCTCACTGCTAAAAATGATCAATCTCTCAATTTTTTCCTCGGTATAAATTCTTCTATTATGCATTGTTTTGGAGCTAGACTAGATGACATTTAAGTTGACCATATACTAAATTTTCATTATGTCCTCATTTTGTTGACAAGCATATGCACAATGTTGAATTGAAGAACGTGTTCCAGAATAATTTTTTAGCTATATATCATAGTGTTATTAATTGTATTATTGAACGTGACTGAATATGTTATTGCAACCGAAGAAATTATGGATGGAGTGCCAAACGAGCATGATGTTGTTTTGGTGGAAGAGGATGATGAGAACGGGATGGACCCTGTTAAGATAGTAGAAGGTGAAACCTCATTGGAACAACATGTGACTGTACCTGAGGTGGGTTTGCAGTTTAAGGATTTGAAGGATATGTTTGACTTGTACAAAAAATATGCGTACGCCGTTGGTTTTCTCGTTAAGAAAAGAAACTCGAAAAGGGGAGACGATGGAGAATTGAGATATGTGACACTGACTTGTAGCCGTAAAGGTCGAAGAGTTTGTAATACTAGCGATCTTTGAAGCCACAACCAACAATTCAGATGGGTTGTACAGCTAGAATCTCTGCATCTGCAGATATTTATGGAGTCTGGAGAATTAACACGGTCCACCTCGACCACAATCATGAAACTAGCCCGTCGAAGTCCAGGTTATTTCGATGCAACAGAGAGTTAACCACACATGTGAAGCGCAAGCTACAAGTGAATGATTTGGCAGGAATTTCATTACATAACAGTTACAATTCTACAGTCGTAGAAGCAGGTAGTTACGAGAACATGAGTTGCGTGGAAAAATATTGTCGAAATTACATTGAAAAAGTGAGAAGATTAAGACTTGGATAAGGAGATGCCGCAGCAATTCAATCATATTTTTCAAAAATGCAAACACAGTGCTCAGGATTTTACTTCAGCATGGATTTGGACAATGATTCGCAGCTGAGGAATGTATTTTGGGTAGATAATCGCTGTAGGCAAGCGTATAAGGAGTTCGGCAATTTTGTTACATTTGATATCACTTACCTTACAAACAAGTATGACATGCATTTTGCCCCTTTTGTTGGTGTCAATCATTACAGACAATCAACACTGCTTGGTTGTGGTTTGATATCGAACGAAGACACATATACCTTTGTGTGGTTGTTTAGAACATGGCTTCAGTGTATGCATGGTAAAGCACCGCTTGGAATAATTACCGATCAAGATAGGGCAATGCAAAATACAATTCATATCGTTTTTCCAAACACAAGACATAGATGGTGCTTGTGGCACATTATGAAGATGTTGCCCGAGAAGTTTGGATACCACGGCGATAAGGCATTGATATTTCGGGCAATACATGCATTGGTTTACTATTCGCAATTTCCTTAAGAATTCAAAGAAGGTTGGGCTACTTTCATTGATACATGTGCCTTACATGATAATGATTGGTTATCCGGACTATATGAGAACAGAGGCCGTTGGGTTCCTTGTTTTCTGAAGACTAGCATCTGGGCAGGAATGTCAACAACACAAAGAATTGAGAGTATGAATGCATTTTTTGATGGGTATGTCCATACCAAGACCTCATTGAAGCAGTTTGTCGAACAGCATGAACGAGCATTGCGTAATAAAGTTGAGAAAGAGTTCCAAGCTGATTTCAAGTTATTTTCACAAATGTTACCGTGTACGACATAATACGAAATGGAGCAGCAATTTCAATCGGTTTACACAATTTCAAAATTCAGGGAAGCTCAGGAGGAGTTCACGGGGAAGGTTTTCTGCGATATCATATCTACTTTCGAGGTGAACTCTGGAACGATGTACGAGGTACGGAAGGATGTCATGTATGAAGGGCGCAGCAAGAAAAAAATTTCTTCATCTCGTTCGACAGACATGATTGTAATATTGTTTGCAGCTGTCACTTGTTCGAGTTTTGGGGAATAGTTTGTCGGCATGCGATTGCAGTACTGACTCGTTGCGACGTCACATCACTTCCGAAAAGGTATATAGTACGGCAATGAAGGAAAGATGTGAGTAGAGCACACACTAGGGTGGTAGTGAATTACGATGGTTTGGTTTGTTCTCCTGAACAGATGAGATATAATGACATGTGTCGCACTTTCGCGCAGGTGGCAGACCTCGCCACATCATGTGTGATTATGGACTGGATAAAACTTCAATGTAAAGATCTTATGACGTCAAAAAAGTTGTGTAGTGGTAGCAATGCCATCTCGCAGCATACCATTCAATTAGTTGATCGGTGCAACGACTCTCAATATAATGCCAGCGTGACTATACGTGATCCGAAATTGTCGCGCACGAAGGGGGCGCCAAGGAAACTTCGAAGAAAGGGTCCATTAGAATTGACTTCTAAGAAAGCTTGGTATGTTAACACCTTAGATTGTGTGCTACAAATGTTTCAACAAAATTAACACTAACATCATATGGTCCATATTCAGGGCATTTCGGCATCGAGCAAAGGGAAGCGCCCGAGAACGAGGCAAAGCGATATGGCAGATAGTGTTGTCGACAATCAATTATTTCAACCACAACAATATTCCATGGCAACACCATGCTCATATTTACATTATTCCGTGCCGACAACATTCCCGTTATCACAGTATCCCATCGCAAGACCACTATCCCTTTCAAGTTTGATCCCTCCTTCATCAGCAAATGTTAATTACAGTTTACAAGGTAAGAACAATGTAAGACATGTAAACTTCAGATGCGTAGTTCATTTATGTAATCATAGTTAATGTTCTCATGTATTGTGGGTGAAGCAATGCCGCACTACAACCCCCATTCACCGGACCAAGGTGGCTTAGGCAACTGATGTTGGTTTATGCTTGATGACAAAATTGTTCATCCATGCAAAGGTTCGTAAGAAAATGATTCTAATAATTTTTATATGATGAAGGGGGTTTTTTTCAATGTGCATTTTCTATATACAAATGTGGTTTTTTTTTCTTCTGTGCATTTTCAATATATGAAGGGAGTTTTTTCTTTAGTGCATTGTCACTTCATTTATTCAAGGTATGAGCTTGATGGGTATTCTTATGGTGCATGTGTTGTAAAGGAGGAGATAAATTAAGCTACTTCTCAATCCCTTGCAAAAATGGCTTCTTTGTTGGAATTTTCAAAGCTTATTGTAGTGTTTGTTGCTATAACAAGTTATTCTTTTGAGAGTATGGATATTGTTGGATGATAAATGAATGATTTCGACTATAATGGTTGTTAACACTAATTTTGTCTAATGTCATTTTCATGTTTGGAGTGATTTTAATGCAATCATCATTTAAAGAATTATCACATATTTTAATTGGAGGTGGTGGATTCATTAAAAGAGTGATTATATAGTAATCCAATTGTTCAACAACTTGAGCATCTATGCGGCACGGGTTTTGTGGTAGCAATTTAATAGGAAGAATAACTTACATTTCATTAAAAGAATGATTACATAGTAATCCAATTGTTCAACAGCCCTTGCAGGTGAGAAGATACAAATGTTCAGGACAAAATGTTTACGAACATAGTTCACATAGCATCGGTCATAATAATCCTACATATACAAAAGTTTATGTAACCGATCGATTAATAACTACTAATCAAGGTGACCCCTCTACTCATGTATTCGACTCTGTGCTACCTTTTGTCTTGCATACCATCACGTTTACCGAAATATGAAGGTCTACTTCATCGTTCATGCGAACGCGAGATTGGAACATATGTGATATATCGTCAACTCTTTCAGCCGCCGCGTGGTTAACTGAGAAAGTGTTACCATTAGACGATTCACCGCTTGATTTTTCCTTCACAACCCAATCCCAAAAATCACAATTGTCACTGCAGCAAAGAAATAATCGCCTTTTATTTGCAGTCTCCTTCTCCACCACGAAACACTTCTCAAATCCATGCTTGCATGATGGACATCGGCATTTCCGTGGGCATTCGACAAAGTAGTGGCTTTTAGATCTACAACTATGACATATTCCAACATTCCTTCCGACCATTCTGCGATGGGAATAAAATCAATATAACATACTAAACAAAAATTGTCAACATTTCAGTCATGTAGGTCAATAGCATTCCAAGATATTCCAAACGAAATCAATATAACATACTAAACAGGAATTCAATAACCCAGCTAGATTGAATGAGAAATTACAGATCCATAACGAATTGAATATAGTTGCAATAAAGTTTAGGGGAGCGAATGCAGTGACCAATTTCTAGATGAATCGTTATGATGTAGAAGCCATTGCCAAGAGTTCCCTTCCTGTTGGTGGGACAGCCAAGCGCTTGAACCTCTCACTCGAAGCCAAAGGGAAACCTCCTACTAACGCTAACCTGCAAATACAGTCGAGCAGCAACAGCATCAACTTTGCGCCCCTTCAGCAGCCTGTATCCACCATTCTATGTGGAATACCATTTGATGTCAACTTCTTCCACCACCTCCACCCCACCAATGCGGGTGTCTCCGCTGCTACCCCGACCATGGTAACTCCAATGCCAGCTAATTTTTCCATAGAGCCTCACCAATCCTATTAAGTACTCTACTGATGGTAACCCGTAGGCGCTGTCATTTGCAGTAGTTTCTTTTAAGCTGACCTTCATCTAACCTAGAAATATAAGGTACTGCTGATGATATAGCTGCGTTCCCTCCCCTAAACTTCATTAAATTTCTTGGTGGATATATTATATAATTTATATACCAGCAAATAAGTGGAGAAAGAGAAAAGGGAGAAGATACGATTTGCTCGAAATCTACCTGTTTATAACTTCATTTTTCTTCTTTCAAATAGTTGTTGGTAGCTGCGACAGGAAGAGTAGCCGGAGTGGAGCAGAGGAAAGTTCTAGCAATCGCGACCTTCAAAATCGTCCGGTGGCGAAATAGTACATGAAATTGCTGTCGAAGGACGCGATGATACCTTAGAATGACGTGCAGTCGGATATGATGAAATTGTGGCGCTTGATTTTGGTGTAATTGATTGTGTGGGTGGGTGGTGGGTGTGGATTTGGGGGAGGAGTATGGATTTGGGGGAATGGGTCGCTGCATTTGGGGAGGGGTTCCAATTTTGATAAATTTAATCTTTTGTTTTTTTTTTCCTAAATTGGTTGCCACGTCAGCCGGGAAAATGCATGTCAATTAACCTGGGTGTGTAGCGCGATTGTATCTATTTACATGGAGGGAAATTTTTTAAAAATGTATATATATATATATATATATACAATGGATACGTTTTCGCATTAATTTGATTTGAGATTGAAAATTCAGTTTGACGTTAAGTTAAGAATTAGGTGGAAATTGGAATCAACAAAATCGTACCTCATTTTTTTAAAACTCAATGATGCTAACTTCAAAAATTGAATCTCCATAACTTTTCATTCACTGAAGTTTTGCGGAACTAACTTAAAGCTCAACATTAAAATCGTAAATAAAATGTAATGTTCATATTATTTATATTCAATCAAATGATGAGATCGAAAATATTCAAATTAGTTTATATTATAATCAAATAGGAAGAACTCTATGTTATTTTTATCATTTCATAAGTTTAGGGATGTAGTAGCTCTAACACTTGGTAGAGTATGTGTTTAGAATTGATTGTTGACTTTAATTTAAATTAAAATTTAGATTTTAATTCGTACCAAACATGGGCTAAATTAACGAAAATAATTTCTAAATTTTTATTCCTTCATTATTATTGATTATGTTATTAAAATTTATTATAAATGCACATAATAATAATAATAATAATAATAATAATAATAATTGTTGTTGTTGTTGTATTAAAAAAAAATATAACAAAAATGACACAACTATCCTTAACCAATATGTTTGGAAAATGAAAGAGAATGGCAAAATTGACTTTGCACCGTGTTGCGCCAAAACGGTCCAAGGTATGGTGCTACATTGGAGGCATTATGATGCAAATAGTGTTTAGGGATCTCCATTGGAGATGCCCTAATGATAATTGCTCCGTTTGGTCGTTGTCCCACTTCGTAAAAGATCCAAAACTTTTATTAGATTTTTCCAAGCTGCCCTCCTTTTTTATTGCCCTCGTCCAAAATAATCCCGACTAATTGGACTTCAATTGAGCTAAAACTTTCAGAATCCAGCAATTCTGTCCCTATTCTGGTAGCTACAAAATATGTCCAGAATGTTCTGCAAATCTGTTTCTGAATTTTCTGTTGGCTGTGAATCTGCCCCTCCATTTTCTGTTTGTTGCAAAATAATCACTGTATTTTCTTGTTGCTGCAAACTAACCATGAAATATTCTGGACCACAAAATCTGTATTTTCCAACTGTCCACCGAATCCCCATCTTTATAAAAGTTGATTTTTTCCTCCATTATCCCCTAAAAATGCCTCCAATAGGGTCCACCATATTTGAAGGATATTCATCACTCGAAGAATGAGTAATGTTATTCATAATCAACGATTGCAGTAGTCATTCTATATGACAACTTGTTATTTGAGGTATTTGTTTAACTTGAATTATCTCTTCCGCGATTTCAGTTTGTTGAAACGCTTCA
>CAIGRT010177336.1:0-10402 GCA_903798405.1 Fraxinus platypoda
TTCGGTTCGAGACTTTTGGACACCTCTAAGCAAAATATACTTGAATGCTTGTCATAATTGAAGCTACACACATGCACACTTATTTTGTCAACTTATGCTATATTTATGAGTAATGCTATGTAATCCCAGTCTATGTGGCTCTAAATGATAGACTAAATGAAATGTGAAATTAAATGACTTATTTAATTTCATATACATTAAAGTCATGAGGTTGTAACCCAAGCGGGACTAAATAACATTACTCTTTATTTATATTTCCTTTCCCAAAATTAGATTGCTGCACTTTTTTTTTTTTTTTGGCTATGTTCCGAAATTACTACATAACTTTAAATTAGATAACCGATATCAATTTCTAAAAATCAGTTAAATTCTTTGTTCCCTTAAGAAATAATACGATCTAGTTTAAAGCTTGATAATGGTTTGAAGAAATTCATAGTTATCATTCATAGGTTGAATTCCTTATCTCTTCGACATGGTTTGCTTTATAGGAAAAAACATAAAATCATGGGACTATCGATAGGGAAAAAAAATGAGAGAGAGAAGCAAAAAAAATAAATAAATAAATGAAAGTCAGCTATTGAATTATCCTCATCTTTCAAGAATATGCGGGCATTTTGTTTTCTACGAATCTCTTACTATTTATGCACCTTTTTCTTTTGTCACAACACATTATTATATCATATTTTTATAAAATAGAAATATTTAATACGTGTTTCAATTACGAAGATTATACTTTCCGGTGCTAGTACTGCAGTAAAGCGATGTCTGTTTGGTAAAAATTCTAATGGGGAAATTAGGCCAAATACCCTAAAAAATTAACTAATTTGATAAATACCCTACTAATTAATTAAATCACCGAACAACGTAATTAATACGTTAAAACCTCCCCCAAACCTCCAAACCCATCTTTCACAATTCAAATCTGGAATTCATACAATTGGTGATTCGAAGGGCAGGAGAAGAGGTCGAAAACAGATGGTGATGATGACGAAGCGGTAGGCGACGACGGGCGGAGAAGAGAAAAATGCGGCGACGACGCGGAGGAGNTTCTAATTTTCTACAGTAAATCAATTCTCATTTTCAACCACACATTCTTCAATAAAATAATATTTTCCATCACATTAATACTTTTTTTTTCTTTTTCAACCACACATTTCCCATCATATCACTATTCAAAAATCAATTCTTCTCTCAAAAATCTCTACCAAACACTAATCAATTCTCAAATAAAAAAGCTTTTTTTTTTTTTTTACAAAATTTGCATGAACAAAATATAATTTACAAAAAAAAAAGAGTAATTGAAATTTGCAAATTTACCTTAGTTATTAATACAATAATTTGACTCGAATTCTTATTATTATTTCTTAATGTAAAAATGGAAGGATCCAGGATAGGTCGTTGGTCCGCTGGCGGCTGATACATGTGTCCTTGAACGTTCAATGAATTTACTGTTTGTGCCAAACAAGCTGTTCTGATAAAAAAAAAAAGAAAAGAAAAGAAAATAAATAAATAAAGAAAAGAATTGTGAAACAAAGAAAAAGTTTGTTGAAAGAAAGGACAGGAAGGAAAAGGTAAAAGATAGTTGCAGAAATTAGAGAGAGAAAGAGAGACAGAAAGAAGGATAGAGAAGAGACTTTTTGGGTCTTCAATTTCATTGCCGAATTTCACTGTTTTTGCACAGATCTCTTGTTAGTGTAAGTTGTACGCGTTTTCAGATTTAATTTAATCTATTTATGGGTTATCCTTGAAAACTCGCCGGAATTAATACTAAGCTGTCGAAATCGGTCAATTCTGTTGAAGAGGTAGATTTCTACGAATATTTGTGCAGATAATAGGCATCAAAGTTGGGTTTTTGAAGATGAAATTATGTAATCCATAAGGTACCCATTTTTATTTTTTTTTATAAATTAGTTTATATGGATGTTTGAATTAATCTATGTTATTCCACTTGTTGATTAATGCACTGATTATGCACATAAACTGAACTTTATGCTTGATTCCGGCAAAAAAATTGTCAGAAGGGTTGAGGAAAAAATAATTGAAGAACCTCGTGTTGTTGATTTTCTGTTGATAAATTATCTTTGAAGAGAACTCTTTGTATTAAGGATTTCTTTACAAATCTGGAACTTTTGCGCTGACAATTTTTATTTGCTTCTGAGTTTTGGCTCTTAGACTAGGTTAGTTTCTAAGTTTTTCTCATTTTCCCATAGTGCGGATTTGTGTTTTTATTTTTTCCTTTGTTGGGGTTTTTGAAGCTTGTGTTTTGGAGAGATGGAAGAGGTAGGTGCACAAGTAGCTTCACCAATATTCATCCACCAATCACTCGCTGGAAGATTTTGCGATGCGCATCCGATGGCCAAGAAACGCAATCTGCCTTTTCAGCCGGGGAGTTTTCCGCATCAGATTCCTTTGGATAACTGGAATCCGATGTCTTGGGATTGGGATAGTGCCAAGTTTGTTGCTAGACCTTCGCAATCTGATGTAGTCCGGAGTGGAAGTGCTACTTTGGCTCAGTTGAAGGTGTCAACTCATAAAGGTGTACAAAATAACACAGAGAATCCCGTGGAAGATGGAAATGATAATGAAAATCTTAGATTGAAGCTTGGAGCTGATGGAGATGGAAATGGAAGGAATGGTGTTTTGACTTCGGTAGAGGAGCCACAACCGGTGTCGAGGCCTAATAAAAGAGTCAGATCTGGATCGCCTTCTGGTGCTAGCTATCCTATGTGTCAAGTGGATAATTGTAAGGAAGATCTATCTACAGCCAAGGACTATCACCGCCGGCATAAGGTGTGTGAGGTTCATAGCAAAGCCAGCAAAGCCTTAGTTGGGAAACAGATGCAAAGATTCTGTCAGCAGTGCAGCAGGTTGGTATTTTTGGCTATCTGCTCTGCTTAGTTAATACCTGATTTCATCCTGTGTGATTGTTGTGTTTGATTCCCATACTCTAGTTTGGCCTAATTTATTTTAGGAGAAGGATTATTTTTAAGCTGCTATTATTATGTCAAATTTGTTTGGCATGTTATTGCTTTCGCAGATGTGCACGATAAGACAGCGTTTTATCAACATTTCTTTTTTCTTTGTCAGGTTCCACCCCCTTTCGGAATTTGACGAGGGAAAGAGAAGCTGTAGGCGTAGACTCGCTGGGCATAACAGGAGGAGGAGAAAAACTCAACCAGATGATGCTACTTCACGGTCGATAGTTCCTGAAAGCCGTGACAAGAGTGGAAACTGTGATCTGGATATTGTCAATTTGTTGGCAGTTCTAGCTCGTGCACAAGGTATAACTAGCTAAGCATATTGATTTGGCACATTGGTGCTCTGGCTGTGGCACCCTAATGCAATTACAATTTTTTTTTGGGTGGGGGGTGGTGGTCATTTCTAATTCTTGCTCTATAAATTTTTTCCGTTGGGAAAAAATAAACTTTTTGTGGATTTGTGATATACGAGTAGCGCACGTGCATGAGAATTCGTGCCATCACATGCACATAAGCATACACGCTCTTCATTCTCTTATATCTTGGACACATCTGACATTTTGATAAATATGTTTGCTTATGATTCTAGGAAATACTGAGGACAGGAGCAGCAAAATCTCATGCGTACCTGATAAAGATCAGCTTATACAATTGCTTAGTAAAATAAACTCTTTGCCCTTGCCTTCAAACTTAGCAGCCAAATTGCCTGTTTTGGGAGGTTTGGATGGAAGGATTCCGAACCTTGTATCCTCTGGAAATATGAATCGATTGAATGGGAATGTTTCTTTGCCATCAACGATGGACTTGTTGGCTGCTCTTTCAGAAAATCCAGTAGCAGCACCCTCTTCTGATGTAATTGAAATTCAATCTCAACCAAGCAGCGATGGAAGCGACTCTGAGAAAAGTAAGTCAGCCTTTGTTGAACAAGCTACATCTCTCTATTTGCAAAAAAGATCTGCTTTGGAGTTTCCCTCAGTTGGAGGAGAGAGAAGTAGTACAAGTTATCATTCTCCTGTGGCAGATTCAGATTGCTATGTTCAAGAGACATGTCCAAATTTGTTGTTACAACTCTTTAATTCTTCACCTGAAGATGATAGCTTAAGAAAATTACCATCTGGTAGAAACTATTTCTCATCTGACAGTAGCAATCCTTCACAAGAGAGGTCTCCTTCATCTTCACCACCCGTTGTACATAACCTGTTCCCAATGCATACTTCAAGAGAACCTATGAAGCCTGACAGTGTGTCTACTAGTGAAGTGAATACTGTGTATGCGAAAGCAACTACAATCAACGATTGCAGTACTTCTCTTCAACTTTTTGGAGCCTCAACTAGAGCTGCCGAAAATGGCTCTATTCAGAGTTTTCCTCACCAAGCAGGGTATGCATCTTCTTCGGGGTCTGATCATTCACCATCGATTTTGAATTCTGGTGCTCAGGTACTTGATAACCACTCCCTTGTTTATCTTTTGCGCACCTTTATCATGTACCATATCTTAGTTGTGTTTACCTTGGATACATTTCATTGGATATATTTTGATGTGTAGGATCGTAATGGCCGAATTGTTTTTAAACTATTTGACAAGGATCCCAGTCATTTGCCTGGGTCGTTGAGAGCGCAGGTGAGATATTGATGCTTGACTTTTAGATTGTTGTCCTTATTCTTACTGGATACCTCATGGTGTACTTTCCCACGCTTTTCAGATATGCAATTGGCTTGCTAACAGTCCATCAGAAATGGAAAGCTATATTAGGCCTGGTTGCATAGTTCTATCTGTGTATTTATCGATGTCCTCCTATGCCTGGGATCGAGTGAGTGCTGTTGTGCAAAATATTTTAGCTTTACCTACATAGCTTTCAATTGGCCATCTTTTGGACCTGTGTGTTTTTGCAGCTTGAAGGAAACCTCCTTGATTATGTAAAGTCTTTGGTCAATGATATTAACACTGACTTCTGGAGAAATGGAAGATTTTTGGTTCACACAGATAAACAAATGGCTTCCTATAAAGATGGTATTCTTCGTTATCTTTTTTACTAGTTTCTTAAGTGTGTCTATACGTGCTTGCACTTGCGCACATGCACGCACACCTCTTAGACATCAAAATCTTGATGAAATTTCCTGTTTTCACTTCTGTTCCTTGCGTCAAATCAATCTTTAGGAAAGATTCATCTTCGCAAGTCCTGGAAAGCCTGGAATACCCCAGAATTGATCTTAGTCTCACCTGTGGCAGTTGTTGGTGGGCAAGAGACCTCTCTTCTGTTGAAGGGGAAAAATTTGACTATTCCAGGCACCAAGTATGTGTCTGATAATTTGTTCACTTAATCCCCTTCATATATTGGGATGTTCTTTCCTCAAGATTTTTTCTTTAATTATCATCCAGGATATATTGTACGCATACAACTGGGTACAATATGAAAGAATTTCCAGCATTGGCATGTCAAGAAACTGTATATGATGAGATAATCTTGGATAGCTTTAAAATTCATGGAGCGTCATCTAGTGTGCTCGGCCGCTGTTTCATTGAGGTAGCATTTTCTTAGAGAATAATCTCTTTTATAATCTAGTACTAAATTTCAAATTATTGACATGTTTATGTGGGAGCAGGTTGAAAATGGTTTAAGAGGTACCAGTTTTCCGGTAATCATAGCAGATAATACCATCTGTCAAGAATTGAGACTTCTCGAGTCTGTAATTAATGAAGGTGCTGAATTGCACGATGGCATTTCATCTGATCACATTCAGAATCCAGGTAGGCCCAGGACGAGGGAAGAAGTCCTCCGTTTTTTGGATGAACTTGGCTGGCTTTTCCAGAGAAAACACAACACTTCCTTGTTTGAGAGCCCGGATTATAGGCTTAGTCAGTTCAGATTTCTTCTTACATTTTCTGTTGAACACGACTTTTGTGCTTTGACCAAAACACTCCTGGACATTCTGCTAGAAATAAACTTGGGTCGTGAAGGGTTAGCAGAGGAGTCTCTGGAGATGCTATCAGAAATCCACCTGTTAAACAGGGCCGTCAATAGGAAGTGCAGGAGAATGGTTGATTTGCTTATTCGCTACTCCGTTAGTGACTCTACTGATTCCTCCATGAAGTATATCTTTGTACCCAATTTGGCTGGACCTGGTGGTATCACACCTTTACATTTGGCTGCTTCTACATTGGGTTCAGATGACATGGTTGATGTTCTGACAAGCGACCCACAGGAGGTACTTCTATTTTCCTCTTAAAACTCCAATTGGACTTCACTCTGAGGTGTGAAAATCCTGGGGTAAGAATGTTATGAATATTTCATTTGCATAATCCCATTTTCACGACAGTTTGAAGCTAACTGAAAATGCTTTATAATGTAATACTGCAGTTTACAATTTTTTTTGGCCTCTGGTGTAGGGGTGGGCATTCTCACGTTTTCATCTACTTTGCAAGTTTGGATCCTTACATTTTCGTATTGTATCTGTAGATTGGGTTGCATTGCTGGAAATCTGTTCTTGATGCAAATGGGCTGTCTCCCTATGCATATGCCTTGATGAGGAACAACCACTCCTATAACACGCTTGTTGCTCAGAAGCTTGCAGATAAAAAGAGTGACCAAATTTCTGTATCAATTGGAAATGAGATTGAGCAACTCGGCTTGGAAGTTGATCATGGTCACAAGAATACCCTCCATATCAACCAAGGACTTAAATCTTGTTCCAGGTGTGCAGCTGCAGCAGGTAGATACAGCAGAAAGTTTCCAGGTTCACAAGGATTGCTTCAACGTCCATACATTCTTTCAATGCTCGCCATTGCTGCTGTATGCGTTTGTGTCTGTCTGTTCTTTAGAGGGGCACCAGATATTGGTTCGGTTGCCCCATTCGAGTGGGAGAATTTGGGTTATGGTTCATTTTAGTTTCTATTTATACAAAAGATCTTGTGAACGAGGATGGGAACAGAAAAAGCAACCACATTGGACGGACGATCAAACCAGAGACGAGGAGATATATTTGCAGCGGGTGTACCACTTCATACAGTTATTTCCTTTGAAAATGAAGAGTAATCAGTGAAGGTGGTATGGATTTCTACCACAATTCAGAATTATTAAGAGCTTAGCCTACTTTGACGCTCGACAAATAGCTCGGGATCTATCTGGATGCAAAGCTGCTTCTGATACTCGGCCTAATTAAGCATAATATATAATACGACATGGATTTTGGGACTTGGAATTATGCAAGTTCACGTTTGTTATGACACATTTCAGTGGCACTATTTAGGAGGAAATCGTTTTACACTTTAGATTTTGATTGAAGTACTTGACCTTTACTATGGATGTTGTACTCAATGTGAGGTGATTTTATTACTGTAAAGAATCAGTAGGTAAATAGAAATTGCAATGTTTTATAGCTGCATAGAGATCTATTTTTCACATCATATCCGCAATAAAAGATATCGGGTTGTCCATTCTAACCAAGTTTTTCTTTAATTTATACTGATACGTTTAAATTGCAACTGAATCCGTAAGTTCATAATCCTAAGTTCATCATTCCCATGTAGGACGGAACATATCTACTAATTCTTTGATTCCATTTAGTAAAAGGGATTTTGAACTAAGAAGTATACCCTAGAGCTATTCTGAGCAATTGCAACAAGTTTGACACTTGTTTCGTTTTAAAAAATTCATTAGAGGGAAAGCTGTTTATTTTTTGAAATTGTCAAATAACAGTTTGCCACGTGTGTGAGAATATAGATCATTCTTCAACTTTGTTGTTCACGGAAAATATTTAAAGTTCATGCATACCCTGAGTAATCCTTGTGTATTTAATCTATCAGCACGCTGATCATAGTATTTCGATTATAAAGTTGACACACTTGCATATTTTACAAGTTGAATGGAAAGAAAAAGAAAAAGAAAAAGAAAATTGAAATTTTACTGTTGTACCAAATAGTATCTTAAAACATGCTTAGTAATGCCGTATTGGCCATAGACGGCTTCAATCAATTATTCTCCGTTCTTAATCTTCTGATGCGCCTCCCTCTTGTGATACTGTCTACGAGGTATTCACCCACACCATTTCCAGCTCCCTCAATAAACCCTCCTACGAATTTAATAACCACTTTAGAAGCCAACCAGACGGTATTTCCGACCGTGTTCGTCTTTTCTGGGTGAGGGATACCGTTGTCGTGGAGTCCATTAATCAAATCCTTTGCACAAACTGCATGGAGATGGTAATCGCAAACCTTGCAACGATACATTCGACCTGACCTCCCCTTATTGCACTCACTGCAAAGAATCTCAGTATCTGTACCTGATGAGGATGTATTCACTGGTGGTAACAGTTTCAATGGGTGTGGATGCACAGAAAAGTTCATTTCAGTCGAAAGCTTTGCGCAGCACGGGTGCATCTGGAAGCTGCAAGCCCTGCATCTGAAAGTAAACCCTTTGGTTGATTTGTTACAGACATCGCACTTTGGCCATGAAATTCCACCGTTTGCTGACAGTTAAAACTCCATGTTATTGTCAAGATGATCATAGTACTTGTATAGAAAAGATACATGGAAGTAAATCAGGGGCGGGTCGTACCTTGTTTTGGTTTAGCATGGAACACGAGCTGGTGTTGGCCGTGGAGGGGATGGTTTTGTAACAGTTGAGGCAATGATGCGCAGAAATCGTGGAGCTGAAAATCACATTGCTGGCATGCAAATCTCTTGCCAGATCCATACTCCTTGCAGCCGGTGCATGTAAAGCGGTCAGACAAATCGACTTTTGTCAAGGGGTGTTTTGAGTGAGTGGGATGAGTTATTTCTTCAACAATTTCAGGCTGGGGTGAGGTTGGAAATCCTGTCCGGGAATTCTTGTTCTTGCCCATTGAGGCAGAGGATTTCAGCTGGGGATGCATTGGTGCTCAAACTATGGTGCAATATGGGAACAAGGGAATATTATTTATGCTGGCTAAAAGTGATCACTTCCGAAGCATCATTTGAAACAGGAGAGTGTGGAAAGATAGAAGATTTCAAGTTTTCCAAGTTAAGAATTTTTGAACGTTAAATCAAGCTTTTTGGAATTAGATACACTTTAAATTCACGAGTTATTTTTGTTACCGTGTTGACGGGGTTTGTACACTGAATTAGAACAAGTCAGTTAATATCTTGTCACGTACGTGCCTTAATCATGGACACATGATATGTAGCCTTTTGAAATGCATGTGTTGATAGGATTGCTTGAGGCTAAAGAAGAGAGATATTTCAGATTAGTCCATCGTATTGCGGGTACTCAACACGCCTTGATGATTTTACGCTTCCACTTGAACAAGGGAAATTTCAAAAATCCACATGGAAATCAAGAAAGAATAAATCTGTCTCAATACAATTTACTTGTTTAATTATCCAACCTTTTCAGTCTAATAATTCCTTTATTTTCCAAACAACTATCCTTAGAGGTCACCTGGGGTCATAAAGTTTGACAATTTCAACAAAAAGAAGCCAATGAAGATCCAAATGTACAAGAAAAACTCACCACTTTCTATACTTAACTACGGAGGAAAAGAATCAAAACACTGTAGGAGGGTTCTTATTCGATTTAAAGTGGAAAACCAAGAAAATGTTGCAGCCTTTTTGGGTGTTAAAGATTCATTTGTGTCATTCATTTTCCATGCTATGAGTTGTAAAGCAATTTACTAAGGGAACCACGTTTTATGATTTATCTTTTATTGTACGCACCTAAATTTTGTCTAATGATTATAAATTGACATAATCGGCAACTCACTTTTTATCAACATATTTCGTAGGATCTAATGACTATATATTTTACCACTTATTCGCCATGTATTTNTGCTATGAGTTGTAAAGCAATTTACTAAGGGAACCACGTTTTATGATTTATCTTTTATTGTACGCACCTAAATTTTGTCTAATGATTATAAATTGACATAATCGGCAACTCACTTTTTATCAACATATTTCGTAGGATCTAATGACTATATATTTTACCACTTATTCGCCATGTATTTCTATCAATTTAACAAGTGTCCATCCGGCCCCTTTTCACTTTCAAGCTTTGGCGAATACTTGCAAGCCTAATTATTTGGGGGCTATTTGGATTATATGCAGGCTAGTCTGCAAAATGGAGACGTCCAACATATTAACCAAAATTTTAAGGGAGAGTTCAACAATCTATCTAAAAAGTTGAACTATTTCTCACTGTCCAACTTTATTTATTTTCCAAAATACTATTTAGTTCCTTTTCGAAACAAGTCTTATATTTTTTGTAACACTTATAACATGTGTATTACAGAGTGTAACATATGTAATAAACCTTTTTACACATTCTATTATCACCAATGTTGGTCCCAAAACGCATTTAAACAAAGTAAAAACAAAATTATTTGCAGAAATAAAAAAATGCAGAAATTGAAAACAAGAACACAGAATTTTCACCCAATTCCTACCTCTCT
>CAIGRT010177346.1:0-10937 GCA_903798405.1 Fraxinus platypoda
TTTCCAACGCATTTTGAATCGGCTCAATCGGATATCAGAATACAAAGTTATAATAAAAACACTGAAAGAAGGTGCAGCTACCTGTTTAAAACAAGAAATTTCGTTACATAGTCCGTTATATTGTATATATATATTTTTTATCTTTCAAATTTATTTTTCTTTTTAAATAATACTAAATGGGATTGGATGACCAATACTCGTCCCCTCGAGCTCAAGTAGGGGCAAGATACCCAAGCACCCCCACCTAACATCCCGATGTGGCAAGGAATTCCCGTCCCATTCAGATATGGTCGAGGCCCACAAGTCTAGCGTCAATCGATTTTTTTGTCATCCTTAATTTGGAGCGGAATTTATTCTTGCCACTAGTACCAGTGACGCTTAAGTGCTCTAGCAACAATCATATATCTATACTCCGTTTCTCTCGTACCCAAGTTTCATGAATTCAAAAGAAAATAGCATAACAAGTATGAAGGCGGTGGGAGGTGACGGAGAGAGAGGAGACTGAAGAGAGGACTTGCGACTGTATTTAGGGACATACGACGGTAGGGAAAAGAAATTGATGGGAGGTAGAGAGAAATGTCGATGGTGAATCCCATGAAGATAGTGGAGGAGACTAGACTATACTAGACCGAGACGACTACGATCTGTTCTTGAATCTTGAGGAATTGAAGAAACGTGAAATGATCATATTGAAAGCTACATAACAAAGTACTTCTCTGTGGGGAGTCAAATAATCAGCACCATGCCCAATATTATTTGACTTGGACAAGTCTTTTGCTTTGACATAGAAAATTCCTCTGGTCTAATCTAGCAGGTCAATTTTGGGTATTAGGGAATATGACCAGTGTTTATCATATTCTTGTAGTACTTTTCAAAAAATCACTCCGTCATTTTCAGCAATTCAATGAACATTTTCAAGAAGTACTAAAGTCGAAAAGAACAGTCTGCAAGAAACCTTGATTTCAACGTTTCCAAGTTTCATATAGCACACGACATCAAGGATGACACTAAAATTAGGTAGAAAAATCCGAGCTCAAAAAACAGAAGTTCTATTTAAGCAGGCCAGAGGAAGACTAGTACCATATGTATAGCTAAGATTTTGCTAGTCAAATTAGCTCTAATTTTCTATTCTTTCACGCAATTGTTTGATGGGAAGAAATACATATTTCATCAAGCATGGGAGAATGGCCATAGACTGGTTCTTTCTTGAGGGACAAAGTCCATAACCATAGAAATTGAAGCTCTATATAACTACTTAAGAATAAAGAAAGAGGAGAACAATAAACTGATTTGTCTAGAAGAATTTTACATCCCGATAACAAATTCCTATTTTTATGATCAAGAGTATTTGGAAGCTAGATACAGTTGGCATCTGCAATAATTCTAAAATCATAGTGATAGCATTTATTGTTATTTCCTTTCGATGAACTTACTGATGCGTAAACGAAAAAGAATGGAACCAAACAAGATACTTGGTTTCTTCGATTTAACATTTCCAAGCACAATTGTTCTGAGGTTGGTTAAAATCGTCAATATTTATCTAAATTCTTATATTTCCTGACAACAATAATTGACTGTGAATATTTAAGGAGTAACACAAATACAACGATATTCATATAAACAAATGAAACAAAAACAAAACTGAGAAAGTACAAACAAGACATGCTTACAGGCAGAAGCATTCAGGAAGAGAGGCAAAGGCTATCCCTGAAGAGTTAGAATTGGTTACACCATTGATTGATATCCACTGTCAGAAATTTATGTGCTGATCTTTTAAAGGAATCGCGACCTCAGCTAATCTTGGAGAAACCAGAACCTCTTCCCGAACGCTCCACAAAGAATACAAAGAATGATTTCCTACACGGTAAGGGGGAACACTCAATTTCATTCAGCTTACTGAGATCTCCTTAATTGAAGGGATACCGCATGTCCCTCAAAGAAATCCAAGACTGCATTCTCAAGGTCCTCAACAGAGTACTTGATGTAATTCTCAGGGTGCCTTCCACTCTCAATATGGCATCCAAACCGTCCAAGAAAAGATCTATAAGCCGGAATAACCTTATCAGATATGGAAATCCTAAGCTCCTCGCGGAGCTGAGGGTCAGGTACCATCCAAGTGGCTTGAGTCTTGTGCACCTCCTCAAACATACCATTGAACGCCTTAAACCTCTCTCTCAAAGCACTCTTGGACACACCAGATGAAAAACTCCCACTCACATGCAGTCCCTCATCTCTCAAGCAATACAAGACCTTCACTAAGGTCGACCGCTGGTAACTAGTCGCAGCTATCCGGTATTTCCCGGTTAACTTTTTCAGATACTCGTCCCCAATCATCTCCCTCAACTCAGGCGACCCTTTTATCTTTTGAACAATATAATGAACATTATTCATGATAAACAAATGAGACAAGGATGCATCCTTATAATGCTTAGATTTGTCCTCCAAATTAAACTGCAAAATCACAATTATCCAAATCAAGTGAAGAGACAATGGGGTTACCTCTCCCTCAAACTCCAAGAAATCCATATCTGGCATGTTCATATCCCCTGAGTATCTCGACCCAGTCGAGGGCTTAGATACAATTAATTCAAGCAAAGTCTGCTTATAATCCGATATCAAACTAATATAATTCATCACATATCTAGTCAAGGGATGAAGAGTCCCTCCAGGCACCTGAACTCTTGATGGCTCCTGAAGAACCCTATTCTCAAATTCCGATAGTATCCCTCTCGAGGCCTCGGCCAACCTAGACAATATCTCTACTGCCTCGACCCTAATCGATTCAGTGGATTTCGACTCGAATACAATTTCAATATCAGGCAATAAATCAGACAAAGCATCATGAAGATCCAACATCTTAAACAATTTCTCAGGTGATCTTCTACTAATACTAATTGCTTCCGCAAAATTAAACAACTGAACTGCAGGACCTTTAATGGTTTCCATAAAACAAGCATCATCAGTAGAAGTACCCAAACCTTCAAATATTTGCTTGCACTGCATCTTCTCACTCGCAAAAAGTACCCGAACACAGATTTTCGAAGCTCTAATCCACCTCCGGATCTTCGTCTCCAGAATCTCCCACTCAAGCCTCTGTATATCTCCGATGCTCAATTTCTCGATTCCCAGCTTCTTCAAGCTCGCGTCCACCGCAGATTTTCGTACGCTGCCATATACCTGAATACACTCCCTCAAGTACCCAGAAGCAATCATACGCTCCGCTATACACCGCAGATCGTAGATAGCTTCACTTGGTACGAGATCTACCTCTCGAATACTACTCATAGCCTTGTAACTAGAGCTTGTACAGCTACTATTGCTCTCTAGATGCTCCAACTGTTTAACAAGACTCCCTTCAATATCGTCCTTAAATTCCACTTCCTCCAGGTTCGAGCTAATAAATTCACTGCCATCCGAAGAACTTATAGAATGATGCGTGGACGAGTTATTGAACTCGGTGAGTGACTCATTTTCAATAGGATAAGTATTTGAAAGGAGGATGTTACGAAACTCGTCTTCAAGCCGAGCCATGGCGATCTGAAGGGCGGAGGAGGAGTTCGAATCAGAGAGGGTGGTGGAGTTCATGGACTTCTGTAGCTCGTCTACGGCGTGGAGATAACGGTCGATCTCGTGGCGGTCGCTATCAAAGATCATTTTTTCACGGGCTTCCTCCGCTGCCATGGAGTCCCACCGGAGGATTACCTTCTCCGGCGACTCTGCCGAGGCGCTTACTTCCGGCGGTTCCATGTTAAAGATAATTTTATTTTATTTTTTGTTTTGAGGGAAAAAAGGGTAGAGAGATGATTGACGATGATGACACAGAATAGAAAATGGTGGAATTGTCTATATTACATAAATAGTAAGAAAACAAAATTAAAATCTAAATTTTATAAGAATATATTTTATTAATTTTTATTAAAATTTACTAAAAATCTAATTTTAACTATCACCAAACAAAAAGAGAGCTAAATATTTTTCTAATGTTTAAATTTTTGATAATATAATTCCAGTTCGAAAGGGTTGTTCGATTTCATCCATAGAACAATTGTTTTTTTTTTTTAATTGTAAATCATATTTATAAAAGAAAAATATTAATTAAAATTAATAAGCAAATAGAGGATCATGACAAGAAATTAGGATATTTATTAGCCTTGTTTGGTGTGGAATAAAATCAAATTATTATTATATTTTGATAAAAAAAATAATAAATTGTGTTGTTGAAAAGTTATGGATCTAAAAAAATGTGTAGTTGAAATTAATTGTTGCCTTTAATTTGAAATTTTAACTGATTTTAGTCCCAATCAATCACGGCTTAATCTCGTCCCCATCCTTACCATGCCTTTCGAAAATCTCTAGTGAGGTCAAGGATGGAATGGACCGTCCACTCCGTCGTCATCTCTAGTGAAAAATTACGTGTAATATTTTAGTTTGCAAACAAGTAGACTGTGATGCAATGATGTATTTTTCATTAGTCATATTAATTGATTTAGACGAAATGACCAACTTCAAATTAGGGTGTGTTTGAGCCACATTATTTTGAAAGAATGTATTTTGGAATAGTAGATTCATGGAAAATGTGTGATTGAAAAAGAATGAAAAGTTATTGAAGTCATAGAAAATATTATTTTATTAAAGAATGTGTTGTTGAAAATGAATAGAAGAATGTGTACCAAACAGAGGCTTAACATGAAATTTTGTAACTTCAAATATATTGAATCCATATACAAATATAAGTCCTTCTTTTTTTTTTTTTTTTCTTGAAAGTGAGAAACTGGTTTGAGATTTGGGAGGAGGGTTATTGAAACAATTGGATGAAAGTCGTATAATAAGAATTTTGTGGGCCCGTATAGAAATATTCCAGATTGTGGGCCCGGTTGTCAGTTTTGATGTATCAAAGCATATAATTACAAAAATAATAGACTTGAGAATAATTCTAATTTTGTCAATTCACCCCTTATGTTTTCCAATTTATCCCAAGAATAGAATTTTGAGAATGGACTACCAAAACAAATTGAGGGTTCGAAATAAGAATCAATATTTCGGATTTTATTCATTTTGATCCACGTCATGTTTGGTAATAAAAATGGATGTACGAGCAAACACATTACTTTATTTTATTTAGGAGTCTAAAAGACTCGATCTCGACTATGATTCAAACAAAATAATAATTTATTTCGCGTCCGTGAATATCATTTTTATTTTGTTCTAATAATAAACTCAACACTACCTTAATTACTTCACATTTTTCATTTTTTTTGTTTTTTGGATAATGCATATTGAGACTTCTTTGGTCCTATATACTCATTTATGTGATAAATTCTTTCTTTTGTGTGCATTTACTTTCTCCATTAAAATGTTGGTGCTAAACATTGACACATTGCCCTGAAAAATTCAACTCTTAACGTCAAGACCAAATTGAAAAGAATAATATTATTTAACACCGATTGTACTTTAGGTGACTACACTTTATACATTCAATTAAATGAGTCATGTGATTTTGCATTTAAATGAATTTATCATTATAGTGTCATGTAATTGCTACTCAAATTGGTGTTTAACACTCGTGATGATGAATAACATTACTGATTTGAAAATCATACTATGAGCCTGTTTGGTAAAAATTCTCATTTTCTATAGTAAATCAATTCTCATTTTCAACCACACATTCTTCAATAAAATAATATTTTCCATCACATCAATACTTTTTTCTTCTTTTTCAACCACACATTTCCCATCATATCACTATTCAAAAATCAATTCTTCCCCCAAAAATNGCCCTTGTTTGAGCCCACATTTTGGGGAAAAATGTATTTTGAAATAATGATTTTTTGAAAAATGTGTAGTTAAGAAATAAGAAAAATGAATTCGATTCACGTGTAAAATTATTTTATTGGAGAATGTGTGATTGAAAGTGAATATTGAAAAAATGAATTTTTGAAAAAATTGAGCTCAACAAGGGCTTAATACTTTCAGAATATGAAACTGTTACTTTCTTAAAATATTGAATTGACGTGTCTTATTTATTCATACCTGACTACCAATCAAATAGTAGATCCTACATATTAAATGCACATATAAATTCAACATTAGTATGAAGTACGAGAAATTTTTTTGTCTTATGCACCAAAGGTGAAATTTAAAGAAGATGAAATTTCCCCATGTGACCCTTAGGGAGAAAATGAATTGTGTCTATTACTACTAAATTTCTTAATAATGTCCTCCTTCAATTATGCGTCCGACTAACATAATTACACATTCTCTTAAAAATAAATTATTTATTGCCCACAGAGGCCGAAATTCACGTGCTTATGTGCATGGTCGCACGTACACAAAATAATTAGACAGCCATTTATTGTAGCGATTGAAAAGGATTAAACACAATTATTAAGAGTCGATCGATTAATGATGCATTAATTGGGTGATAAGTTTGAGGGATCTTGTGTCTAGAACTAGCAGCTGGCACCTTTAGGTACAGCACGAGATTCCACAGCCCATTAATCTGTTGCAAATCAGAGTCGTGATTTTCATATCCCAATAAACAAATTTTCATCCTATTTGGTAAGGTGTACGGGACGGAATTTAATAGTAACATGAACATTTTTGACTTGTTTTTTTCTTTTGTAAGGACTAATATTTAGAGTTTAGGGTAGAGAGTTGCCTTTTGGCCCACCACACTAACATGTCGTCAAGTCTTGCAAAATTCTTTTGTTTGAAAATGGATTTGTGGGTTTGAAGATGGTGAAAGGGGGGGATTCAAGAAATAACTAATAAGAGGTTGCCTCTTTTCTTGAACCTTATTGAATCAATGAAAGAAATAATGAAAAGAGTAATGATATTCAGTATAATTGGTGTCAAGTGTTAAGGGGTAAAATCTTATATCCAATAAAGATGAAAATATAGATCAATTATAAATGATTGTACTACTCCTCTTAATAAGACTGCCATTTTAAAATGGAACCCAAAATCTTAATATGGTATCAAAGTTTATTAAACTCCAACGAGCAATTCGATCCGATTAAAACTCAAAAAAGAACACATGGATTTAAAGATTGGTTTGCTTAAACGAGCCACCATCTTGCAGGACATGTTAAAAGATAAAATCTCACATCAAATAAAGATGAAAAAATAGACAAATTTATAAGAATTTGGGCAACTCATTTTAATAAAGTTGACTTTTTAAAATGGAACTCCAAGTCCTAACATGATATTAAAGTCTATTAAGCTCAAAAGAATGATTCGATCCTATTAATACTAAAAAATGAGCACGCGTATTTCAAGATTGATCTGCTTATACGAGTCACCATCTTATTGGGACGTGTTAATGGATAAAATTTCATATCGAATAAAGATGAAAAACATAAACCAATTTATAAAGGATTTGACAACTCATCTTAATAAGGTTCACCTTTTAAGATGAAACCCAAGTCTTAATATCAATCACCCATCTATGTGACAATTATATGACATTAAATGATATGTTCACTTAAATGCATGTCACATGATTCATTTAATTGAACATATCAAGTGTGATCATCTAAATCGGTATTCTAGCATCACTGGTGCTAAATAACATTATTTCTAATGAAAAAGAGCAAAACTTGACTTTCCAACTTCAAATTTTCTCGATAAATATACAAATAGTAGTGAAATCCAACATACGAACACACACAAAAGAGTTGTGATATTTCAACCGCTTCTTGAATTTGTAAATAAAGTGTGTTATTTATGCTAATAGTTTGAAGGGGTTTTAATTCATATAGTAAATATGGAAAATGTTCAATGCTTTTTCTTTTACATTTTTCAAATAGCCAGTGCTTCTGTTTATTGTACAAAGCATGTATGTATATATGTGTTACGTAAAATAATAACTATACAAAAAATGTTGAAATTGCAATACTAAGTGGGATGTTGTTTTCTGCCAGTTTAGGAGCCTTCTCTAGCTGTAAAATAAGACATTCTAGGCTAAGATCCCATGCAGAGATACAAAATTAACTGGGTACTTGAATCTTTCAGTGTCGAATTCAGTTCAGTCGAGTGCTCGTTGCATTTCATTTTGCTCGGGAATATGTGCATTAGCTGTCTCCTTTTCTTCGCTTGGCAACGAATCAAGATGTGTCGAACACAAAACTATTAAGCCCTGATCTGTCTGCAGCGCTGTCTATTCTTCTCCCGGCTGTATTAGTTTCTAACGCCGTTGATTGGGATGCAGCAAATCCATCTCTTAACGATGGCATAACTTGAAATGTTCTGGCCTCTTGATCTCCCTCAATGGGAATCCCTTCTATCCTCCTAATGGCTTCTGGAATGTCTAAACGTTGTTCGGGGTTATTTTCGGTGCAGGCTGCACCAATGTGGAGGAGTTGCTCCATTTCGCCTAGTGAATTTTTGGAGCTTGCAATATCTGGATCATATAGTTCACCTTCTCGTCCTTCAGCAATAGCAGATTTTACCCACTGCACTAAATCCACCCCACCTTTGCCATTATTGTGATATTGAGAAGGGAATTTCCCTGTAAGAATCTCAAATATTAAGATTCCTAGACAATAAACATCGGATTTTGGTGACAAAGGGTGATGAAGCACGGCCTCTGGAGACTTGTACGCGACTAGCACTTGTGAACCTTGAGTGCTATTAATCAAGGAACAAAATCCATAGTCGGTAAGTAATGGTTCGTATGTTGCAGTCAGTAGGACATTGCTCGATTTCAGATTACCATGGGGTAGTTCAAGTGATGTGAGCTCAGCATGTAGATAGCCTAGTCCTCTAGCGATCCCTTGAACTATCATTAACCGAACAGGCCAGTTCAACTCAGCATGGGAAATTCCACGATCACCTGAAGAAGTAGGAGATTGTTTAGATGAAAATTCAGCAAGTTGTAACAGAGAAGTTTTTAGTCAATATCAATAGAACTCATTCTGGTGCATCAGATTAATTAATTCATACCATGCAATAGGTAAAGTAAACTGCCTTTGGGAATAAACTCATTGACCAATAGCTTCTCGTCTTTACGGTAGTGGTAAGCCAGCGGTGTCAACACATTCCGGTGTTTTAGTCTTCCAATGCGCCTCATTTGAGCATCGAATTGATCATTTCCCATTTTATTCATCTCTTTAATCCTCTTCACAACTACTGTCAATCCACTGCCCATAGTTGCCTTGTATGAAGATCCTAATGTCCCACTTGCGAGGACCTCCGCTGCAGCCTTCATCAAATCTGCCAATCCAAATTCACCTTTCTCGTCGTTCACAACTATCAAATCCGCGACACCTCTCCCACGAGTCGAACCCTTTCTACTCGAGCCAAGTTTGCTAGAGCCCAACCCCTTTTGGCTCAACTCTAAATCCTTCTTCCCGACACTTGGTGCTCTAAAACCAACTGAATCATCAAGATTTTCCTTAATCATAACATCAGTAGGCTCTTGCCTTCTCCTCATCACGAATATCCCCACCGCCATTGCCAAAAGCACAACTATAACGACTACTAGCAACCAAATCGAGATCCTTGTATTCTCTTTACCAACAATTTTTTCGTGGGGTAACGGACTAATTGATCCTGCAGATGGATCACAAGCCTTACCTATATTTTCTCCACAGAGCCCTGCATTTCCCTTAAATGAACTTGCATTAAATGTCACCAATCCAGGGGGGATTGCCCCTTCCAAATTATTATTAGACAGGTCAATTGAGATCAAACTAGGCTGTTCAAACAAAGGAATAGTACCCGAAAATTGATTATTTTCGAGATGCAGCTCAATTAAATGTGGCAATTGGACTAATGACGATGGAATTTCACCAGTAAATTTGTTCCCAGAAAGCCAAACTTTCTTTAATCCACTCATCGTGGTAAAATAATCCGATGGAATTTCTCCTGAAAACTGGTTACCTGATAAATATAAGCCCTTTAAGGCTCCCATTCGATGAAACTCCGGTATGGGACCCGAGAAGGAATTTGACATTAAGCTGAGACTTCGAATGCCTGTAATATTCACCAATGCATCGACATCTATCTTTCCTGATAGTCCCATATTCCCAAGGCGTAGCCCCGTGACTGCACCATTGTCGCAAGAAACTCTGACCCAATGTCGAGTTTTATCGCAGGCCTCGGTGCCTGGCATCCAAGAATCGAGAGCTTTTGTGTCTGTAAATGATGCTTTAAGCTTCAACAAAGCTTCAGAATCAGTATTGGAACTTGTTGAGGCAAAATTGATCCAAAAAACATAGAAGAAAATTTGTGATCCAAGAACATGAATAATGGCCATTTATAATTTCTTTGATTATAAATGTTTTTTTCAGGGTTGATTTTTGGGATATGAGATTTACAAATTCTTTGATTATATTTGTTGTTTTGATTTTCGAGATGATTTTTTTTTTCAGGGAAAATGAGGGTGAACGTGTGCAAAAGAGCCTCAGAAAGAGAGGAAAAAAAAACCTGAACCTTTAGAAAAAAGGGTAATGGATTTTGGTTTCCAAAAATACCAGTGGAAAACCGTTAGTCATGAAAGAAGTTGCAACCGCAATAACTACCTCCACAATTCCACAAATAAATTTTTTTTTTTGTCGGTGTATATTTGATTATAATTAACATATTATTGAGAAATTTATGAAACATGAGCTGTTGATATCAATAAGAGATCTATCCTGCGAACTTAATCTCTATGCGAAGTACAAAAGCGTGAAGGCTGCCAAAGCAAGAAGGCTCGCAAAAGAGGGAGGCAAACTACTCTCAATGATGGCGGGGAAAAACCGTTATTTTAGTACATGTGGATAAATCCAAAAGGCACGACTTACAAACCGTCTTGTAACACGTGAATATATAATAGAATTAGTTACAAGTCCACCACTCAACGATTGCCACCTATTATTTTTTAGAAGGGAAAAATTCAGTTTTCCTACTTTAACTTTACCCTATTTCTAAAATAACAAAACAACTTTCACATT
>CAIGRT010177348.1:0-10630 GCA_903798405.1 Fraxinus platypoda
TTTATATTAATATGTCTTGTTTTTAATTTTTGATTTTAGGGGTATTTTAGGTAGTTTATATGGTTGAATGGTCAAAGGGGTATTTTGGAAAGGGTATTGATAAATTTTGGGTATTTCCAATAATTTCCCCTAAATATAAGGGCAAGTTCTTGGTGTTATACATGTGGAAGACATAACTTCAAAAGGTGGTTTGCTAGTTTCTTGGTTTCTTTTGCTGTCCATTTCCGGAGCCGAAAAAAAAAAAAACACAAAATAGAAACGAGGAGAAGATGTAAGATTTTGATGCCACGCATTAATCAATCAAGGAGAGATTAAACAATTAAAAGAAAGGTTGATTCTTTGAGATCCTACATTTCTTTAAACTAATGGGAAAAAAAATATAATTATATCGATTTTTGAAATGCCTTTTTTGATATTCATCAATGTCTCCTCTATTGACCCTACAAGAGAAGCAGATATTAATCATGTGCATTCTTGAAAAAAATCTAAAGAATTCCAAGGGAATCCTGCAAGGTTCGTTCTTTCTTTTCATTTCTTCTGGATTTAACGCCGACCGAGAGGTCTACTGTAGATCAGAAATTATTTAAATTTAGAAAAAGGAGGGATGAATTTTCCAGAAGATATAATTGTAGAGATTTTATCGAGATTACCGGTAAAATCACTGCTTAGGTTTAAATGTGTATGCAAATCATGGTATGATCTTCTTAAGAACCCTATTTTCAATTTAAAGCACCAAAAATCCTATTTACTTGTGAGCAGACGAGATTACATATCAAATGGAAGAGTTATCTCATTATTTGGAAATGAGAACACAATTATTGAAACATTTGATGACCAAAATCTGTCGACATTCTTGAATGGGATGTTTGGTCACATAAGACTAATAGGGCCATGTAATGGCATTGTTTGTTTATATGGTTTTTATGATGATATTGCTTTGTGGAATCCTGCAGTTCAAGATTTTAAGGTACTATCTCGATCCCAAATACCTCGTCGTCTAGATGTTGTAATACGAGGTGGTGACATTGGAGTAGGTTTTGATCCGATTACTTATGATTTCAAGGTAGTACAAATCTTATTTTGCATGTCTAATGATCACAGCCTCATTTATCAAGTCGAGATATACTCGTTAAGAACGGGCTTATGGAAAAAATATGAAGATCTTGTACCTGCAAACATTATGTACTATAATGTTTGGAGTATGTTATACAAAAATGAAACATTTTGTTGGTGGGCCCAAGATGGCAATGTTGAGGTTATTCTTTCATTTGACATGGGTAAAGAGAGTTTCCAAATGACACCATTACCATGTGATATTGAGGTTTTGGGGGGAGAACATAGGACTACAAGGGCTATTTCTCTATACAAAGAATCTATTGCATTGATTGTTTATCGTCTAAAAGAAGTTGATAAAATTTTTGACATATGGGTTACAAAGGAATTAGGGGAAAATGGTGATTCTTGGACTAAATTGTCGAGTATTGGTCCTCTTTGTCAAGTGGAGAGACCATTAGGTTTTTGGAATGGTGAATTCATGCTTGAAAGTAGTAGCGGGGAACTCGTTCTTTATGATCCTAGTAGTCAAGAAATCAAGAATCTTGGAATTCATGGAAAGAGGGAGAGGGTCGAAGTCCTTGTTTATCTAGAGAGTTTGTTTTCAATACGCCTTCGGATTTGATAAGTTTACTTTTATTCTACCTTTAGTTGATCGAGCCTCCTTAATTCGACTAAATATGTTTTATTATTTTTGTCCTTTCCTTTTCTAATATGGTTGTATATATTATGCATGTGTAAATACTTTTTTGTTGTATTATTCGAAAAGTCGTACTGGAAAATCTACTACAATTTGGGATAGGATCAGTGCCCAAAATATTGGATCTATGTCTTTGTAAAGATGTTTTTTTCTTCTGAAAATCAATATATATGATTAATTTGTTATATTTATCATTTTGGGGAATGGAGGATACAAGGTACCGATCTTTAAACCATTTATCTCAGTTATCTAAACATTCATTCTTGACCAAATGAGGCAATGTGAATTTTGTCAATATCTATTAATGTTTATTAATGAGCAATGATAAAACAAACATAGGACTATTTTGGCATGATTTTTGAAAAGTCAAAATTAGCTTTTGAGATAAAGACAAATTCTGCGAAAGTGCTTATGGTAGTTGGAAGAGTTTTAGAGAAACCTGGTCAAATGTGTCTTTCTCTAAAATACTTTTGGAACAGAATGTATTTTTAATTACAAGAAGGAAAAGTAAAAACAAAAGTCATGTCAAACGAGCTCTTACTTTTTTTAATGCGTCGACTTGAAAAGATATAATATTCTTAGTTACGTAGTATGTAACATATTTTTGCTCTCTCCCGAAATCCTAAAACTACAAAAATAAGTGCTAAAAGTTATCATAAAAGAATCATATTTGTGTTACAAGGATTAGAGTCTTTCAAACGGGAAAAAGTAAAATACTAAGAGTGGATGTCACTCTTAAATTAACAGAAAAAGGTAGGCAGAATATGCAAGCATAGAGTAACAAATTGCTTTAAAAAAGGACAAGAATTTCCCAACAAATGCAAACATCACAAGTTTTCCACAATATTGGTTAGAGAGAATAATGACGAAGGTCCTCAGCTTATAGTTCTTGTTGCATTTCCGTCCCTTACCTATTGTTGTTCTTCAGGTGGTCCTTGCTATGTGCCTCTCACGTAGGGATGGCAAAATGGCTCGCCGACTCGGGCCGTTCGTAGCTAGGCCAGGGAAAGCCCGAGCCGAGCCGAGCCGTCTTGTGGCTCGGAACCACCAAGCCGAGGCTCGGGTCGAGCCCCATTTTGGGGCAAAGGCTCGAGCTCGAGCCGGCCCGGGCAAGCCCGTGTCTTATCCAAGTTTAAAAAAAAAAATTAGAAACAATAAAATCATTTCGCAGGTAGCTATGACAGCTACTGTTTGCGTTTGCAGGCTCTATGTTTAAATATTAAAAAAAAAAATCGAGTCGGCTCTGCTCGTAAAGGTTCGAGCCGAAAGCTCGGGTCGAGTCTAAATGCCGACTCGGGCAAAAAAAAAAAGCTCTAACTATTTTTATTCGAGCCGAACCCTAGCTTTGAGTTTCGGCTCGTTGACACCCCTACTCTCACGTGTCATTTTAAGGATAACTTAGACAAAAAATCGTCATTTGAAACTACATTCCAATTTGTTGTAATCCTAGAGAACCTCTCTCTTAAAATTAAGAGTAATTTAGAAGGAAGCAATCCTTTGAGATTACGGATGTTGTTGAAAAGTACGGGTCGTGGATCGCCATTTGGGGTAATCCGATCCATAAGATATCCAAAGGATTTGTGGGAGTTGTTTGAATTTAGAATTCAAATCCACAACTCTCATTCAATCCTAGTATTTGTCAAGTAATGTTATTTATAGTGAAAACTATTGATAATCACATTACGTAGCATACACGTACAAATTTGTTATTTAATGCATGATGCAAAAAAAAAAAAAAAAATTACCATATTAATGTATAAAATAACAAACTTTCGATATATGCCGCGTAAAAATTACTACTGATAGTTTTCACTATAAATAGCATTATTTTTATTTGTCTAGCATTTGGAAAAGAGGATTTCAAGTAAGTTCTACCACTCCAAAACTCGATAAAAAAACATGCTAGTATACTTTACAAATGTAAAATAGAAACGAAAGATTATAGACCAAAATATTCAATTTAGAAAGTTAGGGATTAATCGCACGATTTTCCTTATTGGCTACTTTCCTTATCACACAAATACCAATCACCACAGCTGTAATGTCCTCTTTTTCGAAAATGCTTGGAGTTGGGGCCCCATTTGTTTTTTAATCCAATCAACTTCAAGGGTGGAGTAATATAAATATTGAAAATTGTCAAATATAAGCGAAATTACAAAAATATATTTTTTCTTAAAAAAATACAAAAACATAATTTCAGTGTACAGGTTATTTTTGCTTGCTAAATTATCAAATAAACCTAATTCTAACAAAATCATATTTAATAATCAAAGTCGATAAAAATTTGATATGTCACGTAAATATGTAAAAAGCTTGGTCAAGTTAAAGATGCAAAATAAGGTTAAGTACAACTAAACATATTCCCCATTGCTAAATTTTCACGACTAATTATANAATATGTAAAAAGCTTGGTCAAGTTAAAGATGCAAAATAAGGTTAAGTACAACTAAACATATTCCCCATTGCTAAATTTTCACGACTAATTATAATAAGAGTAATGCTACTTATTTCTCAATAGTTCTGATAATCATCATTTAATGTGGTAGTGACATTATTGAATAATAAATAAATAAAAATGTACTTTTAACCTTATTTTGCAATACACATTTTGGAAGTAAGAATGCATTTTTACTGTTGATGTGATGAGGAATATATGGTTGAAAAAGAAGAAAAAAGTATTGATGTGATGAAAAATATTATTTTATTGAAGAATGTGTGGTTGAAAATGAGAATTGATTTACTGTAAAAAATGAGAATCTGTACCAAACAGGCTCTTAATATAATTGTTCGAAGGATGTATAATGAATTGTTTATTCGGGTTTAGGGCCTGTTTGGTACAGATTCTCCAATTCTACAGTAAATCAATTCTCATTTTCAACCACACATTCTTCAATAAAATAATATTTTCCATCACATCAATAATCTTATCTTCCTTTTCAACCACACATTTCCCATCATATCACTATTCAAAATCAATTCTTCCCCCAAAAAATCCCTACCAAACAAGCTCTTTATGTGGTAGTGACATTATTGAATAATAAATAAATAAAAATGTACTTTTAACTTTATTGTACTTAACCTTATTTTGCAATACACATTTTGGAAGTAAGAATGCATTTTTACTGTTGATGTGATGAGTAATATATTGTTGAAAAAGAAGAAAAAATTATTGATGTGATGAAAAATATTATTTTATTGAAAAATGTGTGGTTGAAAATGAGTAGAGGAACGAAAATGAGAAATATAATGTGGCTCAAACAGGGGCTTAAGTTTAGTTGTGCAAAATATACATAATGTGTGTTCAAACGTTAAATTGTTCAACAATTGATCGTCAAATGCCAATCAACAAAGATTTTCATTGATTAACGATTAACTTAAAAAAAGCCCTTATTTGACAACTATTATTTGAAAACTCTTTATTCTGTATATTCATTTTCGACTACACATGCACACGATAAAATATTTTGCAAGTAAATTTAAAATTTTTTCCTACTTTTTAGCCACACATTCTTCTGAAAATCAATATTCAAATAATTATTTTTTCTAATTAATCGCCGGGCTAAATAAATCTTTTTATTAGACGTTAAATTATCACTTAACGGTCGCATTTACGTGAATAATCTACACAAATAATTTTCATCTCAAATGAAGTGAGCATCAAGAAAGAATGTCTTATCATTAAGTTTTTTTTTTTAAAATTTTAATTATTCTTATTAATGGAGTTGGTGGGACTTGGCATGAGTCACACCAGATGTATATGCATTTGTCCACCGACACTCCCACTATATACATATATACTCTCACATATCAATACAGCTGTATTTTGTAAAAAATAAAAAAATAATTTCTTTTTTCTTTTTGTGGGATGAATTAGGCGTGTTACTTTATTCATCAACTAAATCAGCGAGTGCAGGACGACAACGTGAATAATAATAAAAGAGATCTTGTTCGTAACACATGAATATGTATTGCTCGAATGAATGTTAGAAATATTGAAATACACCATATATCGATTTATGATTTTTTTCTAACTGTTCCACATCAGTTGCACTAACCAAAATGCAGGACTTCAAACCCTACATGTCGAGTGTGATTCTTTTAGGGTGATTAAAAGTTTGAATGCAAAATCTAGCGTAATACCAAACTCTTTGATTTTGTTGGATATTGTAGCTTTAATAAGGAATGGATCGTAGTTCATACTTTTCTACTCCAAGAAATCGAAATAAGACCGTCCACAAACTTGCTTCTTTCAGTATCTCATACCTTATTATTTAACTTGAATTGATCGTATACTTCTTATTTTCTTATTCAATGATTTACAATATTTTTTAACGGTGTTTGTTAATTTTTATTTATTTATTTATTTTAAAAAGAAAGTTCAGGTAGTATAATTCGAGCATATAAATACAGTTCGAAAAGTTGTTAAAATAAATTCGCTTTTTGATTGTGCATGGACAAGAAAATAATAAGAAACAAAATCCCATTATGAAAATAAATACACTCTTTTTCAAATAATAATAATAAAAAAAGAAGCAATACATTAAACTTTTTTTTTTTTCCCATTTAAAGAAAAAATGAAAAAAGAAATGAAACCTTTTTTTTATCAATCAAATATTGCACACAAAAACTCCAAGAAACAAACTGAAGATTCCTTTAATAAACCACCCGCCATGGATTCCGGCAGCCGCATTACTATCCGTCGTCTCATCCGCCGGCACAGAGTCGTCGTCTCCGGGAGCCGGAGCATCTGCATCCTCCTCACTACCACTCTTAGCCTTAGACTTGGCTGGTTTCGGCGATTTCGGAGCCGGAGCAGGCGGCGCCGCCTTGAACAGCTCTCTGGGCAGCAAAATCTTATCAATTTTGAAAACTGCCAACGGATCTTCATCAATCAATGTCCCTTTAATAGTCGCAGTCACGACTTTAGTCTTCAGTTTCACGTCTTCTCCATCGTTTTGTACTGTAAAATCGTACTTATTGGCTCCTTCTGTAGCTAGAGTGTTCATCAATCCATTGCTGGATCTCAACATACCCAAAGATTGATAAACAGGAACCCCATGATACAAAAGCAATGAAATTTTACCATCTGAAGTCAAATTTTTGTATTTTGGCATGAAATTGTTTATAGATTCATCTGTTGGGCAAAAAACTGTTAACCCACCTTCAACACTTTGTGAAAAAGTGTCGGCGGCACCGGAGCTTGTCAACAGATCGGAAAATGCCTTGCAGCCCTGTTTCGCCATTAATGAAGTGACGTTCAGATCTTTGGGTCCTCCGGCCGGAGCTTCAGCTTCCGGCGAAAGCAGTACATGGCTGATTTGGATTACAGCAACGACATAAGGGATTTCATCGATTGATTTGACGAATGTGGATGTTGCTTCTTCTTCACTGTCTTGTGGTGAAAAGTAGACTTTTCCCCCTTTGGAATTGGTGATGTTCACGTAGCCGGAAGTGCCGGCGGCCTCGCCGGTGGCCTGGAAGAGGCTGGATGTGGTGGTGGAGCCTTTCGGGATCTGGTGGAGCTTTTTGGCACCGAAGTAATCAGCAAAGATGTGTAAAGAGAGGACATTTTTGATAGTGTAAAGGGAGAAGTGTTTGTCGAGGATTTCGCTCATGGCAGCATTGTCGACGGCGCAGACGGTGATGGTGCGTCGGCGGTTGATCTCTGCCGCCAGATGGGTGACGGTGAGATAGTGATTGAAGGTGGAGAATTCAGGATGTTTAGCTAGGATTTGAGTGATGTTGTGTGCATGAGTGGTGGCGGAGAGGAGTGAGAGCACCAAAATGGTGAGTGCCGACACGACAACTTGCCTCATTGTCAAGTGATTACTTTGGAAGACACTTGGTTTCAACTTTCAACTTTATATATAATACCAACTTTGTTGAGAGCTTTACTCTTTTTTCTTACTTGTATGATTAGTAACGTATATGGTCCGGACTCTCACCCACATGATCATTATTGTCAAAAAATTAATATTTTATTTGAGCCACATTATTTTGAAAAAATATATTTTGGAATATTAGATTGCTGGAGAATATATAGTTGAAAAAGAAGAAAATTTTATTGATGTGATAAAAAATATTATTTTATTAAAGAATGTGTGGTTGAAAACGAGTAGAAAAATGATAATGAAAATTTTAATATGGCACAAACAGAGGCACAGTAATTTTGTGGAAAATGTCTGATTAAAAAATAGGCAAAATGAGGCTAAAGCATGTGGTTATTTTTTTGTTCGAATTGATTTAGTGTGTTGAAGATGTTGTTCATGGATCAAGGAACCTCTTGATTTGAACGAGGATTGTGTTAAGGGATATATATCCCACATCGATAAATGATGTTGACATAGACCAATTAATAAAGATTTTGGATTACTCCTCTTAATAAGGTTGACCTTTTAAGATGGAACCTCAATTCTTAACATGGTATCAGAGCTCATTATACTCCAACGAGCTATTTGATCTCGTTAAGACTCTAAAAATGAGTATGTGGATTTCAAGATTGATCTGCTCAAATGAGCCACCATCTTGTGGGAGCGTGTTAAGGGATATATATACAGATCAATTAATAAAGATTTTGGGTTACTCCTCTTAATAAGTTGACATTTTAAGATAGAACCTCAATTCTTAACAGATTGAACGCGTATCTTATTTTTTAGCCCCTATTTGAGCCCCATTATGCGACAATTCAAATTATTATTATTTTTTTTTTTAAATTTTGTTTTAATCACACTTTTTTCAATAAAATAATTTTGTACGTAAACCCAAAATTTCTCTTACATTTTAACCACACATTTTCTAAAAATCACTATTACAAAACTAATTTTCACAAAAAAATTGGGGTTAAACAGAGTTTCAAATGTGTCAAGGTTTCAAAATATTTGTTTATTGTCGCATTTATTTCCCCACATTTTTCTTGTGGTGTTCTTTTGTTGTCTCGCCCCTTCTCACCTATTTCATGCCCTTGATTGGTTCGGGAGGCTCTTAAGTAACAAGGCTAAGGGATTGGATAATGGACGGAGGGAGAAGGTGGTTGACTTGAGAATCGGAAGGGATACACGGTGGAGAAGGCGAGAGGCAAAGATGAAGATCATTTTTACTTCCACCATTATAACAAAAGTATTTCGAAAAATTGTCTATGCCCTTTTTTGAGCCCCATTTTTTAAAAAAAAAATATATTCTTGAACAGTATTTTGACCTCATTTCAACCACATATTTTTCAATGAAATAATATTACACTCTAACCCAAAACTTTTCATTATCTTTTAATCACACATTTCCATCAATACGCTATTCAAAAATTTATTTTTTATTTTGACAAAAATAGGACTCATACAAACCCTATATGTTATGATTACACATAGTACGTTAAATCAAATTAGATTGAATTAAAAATACATAGAAATATATCACTTCTTGAACCCATCAAACATAATATCTCAAGAACAAACCGACAAGCCTCAATCAATTACATAATTTCTTCTGGACTACAACTCAATATGTGGTGGTTTTGTAGTGAAATCATATTAGCTGTCATTATATTTAAAATATTCAACCTCTTAACATTTATCATTATATGTTGTTGGTGGTGTTGGAATTTTAATGAAACAATTGGGATTGGGTGACTAAATTTCATCCTGAACTTTTAGTGAAATCTCAATTAGGTCACTCAACTTTAACTTTGTTTCACTTGGGTTTTCATCCTTCGTCACCTACTTCTCCCAAATCGAAGAAGATTACTCCATCGACAATCACAACACAACAAAATTACGTGACATGCCAAATTGCCACTGTGCTAAGTCACAAAATATTTTTAACATTTTAATCTAAAGATAGTGCTGTAACCTCCAGATTATTATTTTTGCTATTAAGGTGTCACATATAGATTACATGAAAGATCAATTATTAAGCAACTTCCGTCAAGTTAGAGAATGATAGCTAGTTGACGGGACAAAACGATGAAATTTGAAATTATATTAAAACTTAGTGATCTAATTGAGATTTCGTTGAAAGTTCGGACAGGAAATGAAATTACCCATTGAGGTTGGGTTGGATTAAATTATTTTATGGACTAGTGTTGGGTCCACTCGATTGATAATGGACGTTCCCATTATCATTAATAAGCACTTTGAACTAAGTAAATACTTATGACCACTTTAATTGATCTTTTAGTTTTCTTATGGATCATTGTAAGTAATTTGGGGAACCAAAGGGTAAACATATTTTAATTTTAAATCTCATAATATTGTTTCGTTATAGCTATACTCCAAGACAATATTATGATCATTGAGCAAAAGAACTTTATCGTTGAATTCAAATAATTTACCAATATTTGGACTCGTGAGCAATTTATATACTTGTCGAGTGATGGTGTATAAGTAAAAATGCAATTTAAATGTGTTCGAAAAAGAAAAGCAAAAGCCAAAAACTAAACCAACCCTTCATTCCCCTTAGTTCTGATTCGTTCCTTTTCAAAAAATAAAAAGAACCCTTAAACTCCAACGAACAGCATTATCAAATTTCAAAATTGTACGTTCTAATTTGTGTGAAAATGAAGAAATATGTCATCTTTCTTTAATTCATCCGTAGTTAGTAGTAAATCTTGGGATTCGGGAATCTTGGAGTATTAAAAAATATCAAATATAGTTTAATAATTAATTAATTCCACGGCCACCATTTAGTCTGGTAAATATATATTAAATCTTCAATTATAGTGATTCCTTCATTTTAATGATTTTCTTAGTCCAACCATCGGATCATATGTCACTCTCATAGACATGCAAATATTATTTAGGTTTAAAAAAGGTAGGATAGTGATGCTACCAAAAATTGTACCTGGATTGACTCGAACCTGGTGGTTGAACTCCGCACACTATGATC
>CAIGRT010177352.1:0-20153 GCA_903798405.1 Fraxinus platypoda
CAAAAATTTACACTCCAGATTGAATTATTAGTAATAAGTAAGCAAACCCACAACTAATTCAGGTTCCTTATCTTTATCTTACCTGATGGCCTTCACCCTTTTCTCTTTTTATCTTTTTCCAAGATTTTCGTTAAAATTCAAGACTCTCACCTGAGAAATATATAGATGTAGATACACATATAAACCTGGAAAACATTAGAATATACAAAACACATACATACATGAAAATTATAATAATTTTATGCTGGAAAACAAAAAACACAGCAGAAACTTACATTTGTTCTAACTGACTCACGTCGTTCAATCTCAAATTCCGTTTCTTCTCTTTGATTTCTGAGTTGATAAAGCTAATAATTTATTTGATGGTTGAAATGAAATTATATAATGTCTTTCTTGCAAATGAAATCAGATACTGGCTTATTGCAATTTTTTTTAATATATTTGCATGTATATCTTGGCAAGACGGTTTGTAAAATACCAGTGGCAAGTCGGTGTAATCAAAATTGAGAAGTCAACTATTGCATCAACTCCCCACAGTGCGGAGCAAACCAAATTTTTTTTCCCCAACATTCAAAGTCAATAATTTTAGGCATATAAATTGATTAAAAAATGATCTTTTCAAATTATCCTTAACCCACTTGATATTTTTCACCGCCTTTCAACGCCTACATTTTTTTATTCCCAAACGTTTTGTTTCTTAATGAACAATAGATGGATAAAATTGAAAGATGAAAATACGTCCTGAATGAACAGTAGACGGAGGGATTCCCTCTTTTAATAGAAGAGGGATATTCTCCAAAAAAATGTAATTCAAACTTTATTTTTTCCAAATAATGGCCATCAAAACATGCATTATATTTCATATTAAATCTAAAATTCTTATTTTTCTTTAATCACATATTTAACTTCAGTTTGATTTAGCAAAAAATCAAATTTTTAGTAAATTTTGATAAAAATTGATGAAATATATAATTAAAAAATTATGAATATCAAAAAATATGTGATTAAAAATAAGTTTTAAAAATATTTTTTTATAAAATGGGAACAAAAGGGAGTTTAATAAGACCAATAATATCAACAAACTTTGGAAAACAAGGCTCAACCCTTTTTTGATTCTCATTATTTAGAAAATACATTTTTCTATCTCTTATTTTTAATTACATATTTTTAATAAAATAATATTATACGAAAGCTCAAATTTTTTTCTCATTTTTCAATCAAACATTCTTTATCAAATACTATTTCAAAATGCATTATTTTCAAAAAAGGGACTCAAACTGTCAAACATGCTAATAAATGGCGCTGTACATAAAATGGAAATAAAAATTAAAAAAACAGAAAAATTACTACTCAGCTTCCCCAACACGCGACAACCCAGAAATCAAATACTAGGGTTTCAAAATCCCCGCCATTACGAAACCCTTTTCACACATCGAGTGTCTGCAATTAAATGGCGAAGGAGGAAGGTAACCCGACCACTCCACAGGCTTCGATGCCCAGCCCGAATCCGAGCCCGAAAACTGCCCAACCATCTCCCGTATTCTCCCAGTCCAGCTCTTCCCATCTACCCCACAATGCCAACAATCATAATAATCCCAATAACAAGAATAAAGATAACAGTAGTTCTCCTCTCTCAAAAAGTGCACAGAGTCCCGAAGAGTTCATTTTATCAGTGGCTGCAAAGTTTGCTTCTCAGCCACTTCAGTATTCCGATCCGGATGTCTGGGGCGTGCTCACTGCAATATCTGAGAAGGCCCGGAAGCGCCACCAGGTTCAACGCGGCTTCAAAGTTCTTGATTTTTTGTTAATACGTTAGTTTATGGTAATTGAAGTTTGCACCATATAGTTTTCACTGGGACCTTGAGTAATGGTTTTTATTTTTACCCTGCATTGCCAGAGGTAATAATTTCAGTATAGGTTAAGCTTTTAGTCCACATATTTAAGTTAATTTTTATGCATAAAATTTGTGAGCTACCAAAGCCTTAATCTCTCGGTAATTAACTGAAAGTCTGTGATTAGTGATAGCTTATTGCTCAGCCCCATTTTATTTCAAACCGATCTTTTCGGGCAACAGAGGGAAATTCGGATGTGATGTCATACCTTTGGTTTATAGTAAAATCGAAAAGGTGACAGTATCAACAGATGTTCTAGGAAATTTTGTCACATGTAAAGCAGTCAGTTCTTTATTTTCCATAATTATGGCAAAAACTTCTATTGTCATGTGGTTTCTAATTGATTTGGTCAATTACTGCAATAGATGAACTTATGCTTCTTAGTTTTGATTGCATATTTTTATGCTTTATGGTGTGTGTGTATTAAAGAAACATTAGATATTAATGAAGGCATATTTTTGAAACTTCTTGTTGACAATTTGTAAGACCTGCAAAATATTAATTCTCAACATAGTTTATGAGTGACCTTTTTAGCTAGTTATCTAAGAAAAAACAATATTATGACCCTGTTTGGTTTAGATAAAAATCAGATTTTTAATAGATTTTGATAAAAGTTGATGGAATGTGTGCTTTGAAACTTGTGAGTCCCATGAAACGTGGGATTAAAATTAATTATTGACTTTGACTTAGATCTTAATCAACTTTTTTAGTTGAACCAAACAGGGGCTATATGCATTTATGTAATGTCTTGCAATCTGCAAATGTTAATGCACATTACATGCGAAACAATTTAGAAAATATAACCCAAGAAGTTATTTGAGTAAGAAAAAAATAATATTATTTCCATCTCTGTAGCACGGACACTTCAATTAGGGTAACGTGTCCGTGTTGGACACGAGTCGATATCGACACTTCTTGGACACTCTACCGTAATCATTTTTCTTTTTATATTGGAAATATTATATATTGTTAATTCAAAGTTATTAGCAAGTAAAAATAAGTACTCGTGTTTAAAAGATTTCAACAAGAAAAATTAATAACAAGTATAAAACTAAATTTATACGATATAAATGAATTTTTTTTAAAAATTTAATCAACGTGTCGTGTATGTATTTTTTTTAAAAATCGCGTGTCGGCGTATCCGACACGTATCGTGTCGGACACATGTGTCGGTGCATCATAGGTAATTGGTCAGAAGGTGCTGATTTCGACATCTACAAACAAAGNCGTGTCGTGTCTGTATTTTTTTTTTAAAAATCGCGTGTCGGCGTATCCGACACGTATCGTGTCGGACACACGTGTCCGTGTCGGTGCGTTGTAGATTTCCATCATAGGAATCTCTGTTTGATCTTGTTGTAATCTGTCAGTGTTAATATACATGACAAGTGAAATAACTTAAGAGAACGTATAATTGAGAATCTATCTGAGTAAAAACTTTAGCTTTGCTGCCTGTAACTGTAGCTTTGAACTCTAGCAGCTTTTGATTAATGCTATAACCACTATTTCGACCTCTATTTTGGGCACTGACCTACACTCTTGCCATTTTATGCTTTTCATATTATGATGAAAGCCTTTGCAACAAAGATGCGATTTAAGGATTGGCTGACACAAGTATTTCCATAACAGGGCATGAATTTGCTTCTGACTTCAGATGAACACTGTCTTGGTCGATTAGTGGATGATTCCCGTTTCCAGATTATCTCACCTGCAGTAAGCGCACACCATTGTAAGATTTACCGGAAGAGGGTTGCTACTGACGATATGAAACATCCTTCCGACAACTGTACTTCTGTTTTCCTGAAAGATTCTAGGTTGTATGTTAATTTGTCAAGCTTTCTTGATTCCATCTGGTCTAGAGATTTTTCTGACATTTAATCTTTCCTCAGCACAAATGGAACATATTTAAACTGGGAGAAGTTGAACAAAAGTAGCTCTGAAGCAAAACTGTGTCATGGAGACATCATCTCAATAGCATTTACTCCACAACATGGTAAAGTTGGTGCTTAGCCTTTTAAGAGTGTGTTTGGTGCATATTAAAAGGAGAGAATGCATTTTTTTTAGGTGATGTGATGGGGGAATATGTGGTTGAAAAAGAAGGAAAAGTTATTGATGTGATGAAAAATATTATTTTATTAAAGAATGTGTGGTTGAAAATGAGTAGAATAATGAGAATGAAAAAAATAATGTGACTCAAACAGGGGTTAAAGTTAATTCTTATTTGAGTGTATCATTTTAGTTGAATCTCTACAGTTAATTTCTTCGAAGCTCTTGAATAACTCCAAAATGCATATATCATGAGAATTATTATTATTATTTATTTTTATTTTTATTTTTTTCAAAAACTAGCTTGGCTTTAGCTCATTTCAAATCACAGTGAAAGCCTAATTGGCTATTGGACAGAAACTGTTTCTTTGGTTTAAAGTTATTTGATGCCTCCATCATTTATAATGTTTATACATTTGTTTTCTTTGTTCTTGTTTTCTCAAGGACTTTTAGATGTGTAATAAGCAACGTTACAAAAAGTGTTAGTGAATCATCCCGCCTCCTGTTGTCTCAGTTTACCTAGCCTCTGCTCCATCCTCCCATTTTGCTAGCATCCTTGACGCATTTTCATCCTTGCTTATTTTCTTGTCTTGTCCTTTTTACCAGCTATTTTCGTTTTTCCTTCTTAGAGCTGTCTTTTGAATTACCTTACGTCTTTTCTAGGCTTAGGTCCTAATGATCAAAACACTATGTTTGCTGTTCCATATTTAAAATCTGCGAATCAGAGTGTTTATTGTAAAAAACTCACAATCTCTTTTCACTCTTCTTGAGTTTTGACTTCTTTTTCCATTCTCCTTGCATGTTTACAGAGCTTGCTTTTGCCTTTGTATTTCGAGAAGTTCAAAAACCTGCTATCGCAGTTGATGGTGGACATCTGAAGAGGAAAGCAGGTAAAATCTATTGGTTCAGACAGACCAACGATGCTAGCTGAGTGGGCTGCAATTTGCAGCATATACACAATCTCAATGTGGTTGAGATGATATTGCTAAGATAGGTTTTTGGTGAACCTAGAAGAGATGCTGAGAAATTAGGATATTCGTGAATACGTCTAGGTAAAACTTATTGAAGATAAATTGTGACAGAATTTATTAAGATGGTCAGGGGAAGAATCTGGCCTAAAATAGCATTGAATTATGCAACTGAAAAAGATGTAGCTTATGAGGTTTTACCATGGAAATGACCTGTGAGAGAGTGGAAAAGAATAAATGGATCCATTTACCCAAATGTGGAGAAGTATCAAATAAGGCTTTGTGAGTTGAGTGAGTAAAAAAGTATTAAGTGTCAAGTTAATTTGTTGACTATCAAAATCAAAAATCATTTTTGTGATATTGTCTAGCGAGTTTATATTTTACTTTAAACAGATCTGTGCCAGTATTGCTGAAACGTGATTAAGTAATACGGGGATCCTATGTTTCTAGCATTTTTTTTTTTCAGTTTCTCGGATTGATATCAGCCAGTATTGGAATCTTTAAATAAGCATGATGCTGTCTCTTGTCACTGAGATTACTCATATGGCTCTTTATGTATGTAGGAGGCATGCCTGATATTAATTCTACGTTATCAGTTGAAAGCTGGTTGGGTTATATTTCCAGTCACCCTAATTTTTATCTATCGAATGTTAATGGATGACAGGATGAGATTGAATTTAGTTTTGTTTATTGATATATATTACAGAAAATTGAGATAAAATAAAGTCTCTTTTAGGAGACTGAATGAGTAAATAATAATTAGCTAACAATTCAAAGAAAATAACACCATTCTCGGGAAACAATCTGCATAATTGGTTGTATTATTATTAGTATTCCATGGCTTTATTTTATGAATGATATTCTCTTCTTTGTTGATGTGTATTACCACTTCAAATGAGGAACTGATGTTCAAAGGTTAATATTACTAAGCATCTGTACAACATCTGGAATACATGCTTAAGTTCTACGCATGAATAGACATAGATGACACAGTACGTACTTCTTTTTTACTTATAGCTCAGTTGATGTTTTTCTAAAGAGGAATTTGGCGCTGAGAGCAAAAGACCGAAAGGAATTGGAATTGGTGCTTCTGATGGACCAATCTCTCTTGATGATTTTAGGAGCCTTCAACGTTCAAACACGGTATATTTGCATTGTTGAAATGTTTTAATTGTTACCTCAAATTTTCTGTCAGTCCAGACTGTATTCATTTTTATGTGATTTAAATATAAATGCTTATGCAGGATCTGAGGAAACTTCTTGAAAATCAAGTTGTAACCATTGAATCATTGCGCAGAGAGAACCTTGCAGCTAGTGAGCGCCATGAAATTGTATGTCTCGCACGGGCATTTTATCCTCTTCCTTTCTGGTTTTCCTTGTCGCTATAGTTGTGTATGTTCATGGATTATTTGGGTGACTATTGCCAAGTATTATTTGGCTTCTGCCTCGTGTAAGACTGTCGTAGGTATTAGTTATGGAGCTGCATTCTTGTCAATTAGACTGTACTTTATCATAGAATAACTTCATCAAAAAGTTCGCTCATAAAAAATCATGGTTATGTAGCTTACCTTTACCAAATTATGGTAAAAAGTCTTGTTCTGTCTCTCTTGCTGTTCTGAAGTTTTTTGAAAAGCAGCGGGAACATATCAAAGAGCATGCTTGGGGTGGTCTACAAGCATTCTTATAAGCCACCCCAAACATGCTTCAAATACTTTAATTCATATAGTTTAAAATCTTCTGTAATCCATGCCCTTTTGTGAGGTCCCCCTTGATGGGCCACAAAGGAGAGAATGTGGTGCTTTATTTGGGTATTTTTGTAAATTTGAGGAATAAAACCGTGTAACTGTATTCCTTCACTTGAGGGCTTCTTTCCTGCTGTTTGTCATGTTTGACACGTGTGTCTATCAGTGCCATAGGTGATGATTCTTGCTTTTGCAGGAAATAAGAGAGTTGAAAGAGTCAGTTTCGAAATCTTATCTCGATCAGCTCAGTGAGTTGCGCGGGTCTTTGGAGGCTAAAGAGAAGGAACTAGCAGAGTTAAATAGAATATCTGCTGAACAAAAACATGGCATCGAAGACCTTAATGAAAGACTTAGTGCATCTGTCCAGTCCGGTGTTGAAGCTAATGAAATAATTAATAGGTGAGAGTTGCAATAATCTTGAAGGGTCAAATTGATGGAAAATTCTACCGTTGATTATAATCTGCTTTCTTAATTTCATTAGGTTCTGTGGGTTACTCTTAGCATTTGCAAGAATATTTTAATTTATTACCAGGACTTTCTACTACCTTTTGCCCAAGACATAAGAAAGCGAAGGTTCATTTTCTGGTCAAAGTTCACCTGGGTTCTTGTGGGAAGGGTGGGAATGCTTATCTGGTTTTTGTTGTTTGCATTTCTAAATTTAAGATGTTTGAGAAAATAATAGCCAAACTAACTACAGGCCAGTGAGAATCCTTTTGGTAATTATAGCACATCTTTACTCAAGTAGATATTGCAAATTGGCTCAAATCTCAACATTCTACATCGAAGTCGTCGTGTTATTTTTATGAAAAAATCAAAGAGAAGCAATATTTTCAAGGTGCGAGGATGGATTTTAATTTATATTTGATTGGTTCAGCCAGCAGACATCTATCTCTGAATTGAAAGCCTTATTAGATGAAGAGCGTGATCAGAGAAGAGAAGAGCGAGAGAAATTTGCAGTAGATTTGAAAGCATCAATACAGAGAGTTCAGGCTGAGGCTGAGGAGGAAATAAAACGAATATCAGATGCTGCATTGAGACGAGAGAAAGAGCAGCAAGAAGTTATAAATAAGCTTCAGGTAGAAATTTTTGATTTATTTTATAATTGTTGCTTTTCCATGTTTCTGGCAATTAGTTATTACCTGTTTTGCTGTTTGTGATTCCAGGAAGCAGAGAAGGATAGGTGTTCATTAGTGGAAACTTTGAGGTCCAAATTGGTATGTTATAGTTATACATTATTTTCATCATTTGTCAATATCTCATCTTGGAGTATAATCATGTTTCTTTGAATGGCAGGAAGACACCAGGAAAAAATTGGTTTCTTCTGATAATAAAGTTCGCCAACTGGAGGCTCAAATTCGCGAGGAGCAGCGTGCTTTTGCCAGCAATAGAAAAGTATACTTGCTTCCTGTTGCCTGCTTTGATAATCTACTATCTAAATAGTCTATTCATTCCCCTTGTGCCCTGATGATATCACTTTACTACAGAAGGTGGAAGAACTTGAGCATGAAAGGAAAAAGCTGAGGAAAGAACTTGAGCACGAGAAGGTAGGATTTGAGGTTTTATAAGTGAATCTCTACCAGAACCACAACTCTTACAGCCATTGATCTACTTTCCAATTAAATGAAAATGCATATAAAATGCTACTTGTAAAATAAAGTAAATGACAAAAATAATGTATACCTACATAACAAAGAGGGGAGAGCATGGGGGGCTGAGTATGGGAGGGGAAGTCACCTTTGTGTTGATGTAAAATTGGCACATATGCAACGGATGGCTGACACTTTTGCATATAATTATATGGAGCAATTTGGTGGTAGCATGTGCTGGATTTTAGAATTTATATTGAAGTTTATCTACTGAACCGTATAGTACGAACATGGTAATTTGCATATTGACAAAGGGTTTGTGTTTTTCAAACTGAGTTTTCCTTGCTGTTGTAGCAGGCGGCTCGTGAAGAAGCATGGGCAAAGGTGTCTGCTCTTGAACTGGAGATCAATTCTGCAATGCGGGATCTTGATTTTGAGAGGCGTAGACTAAAAGGGGCTAGAGAAAGAATCATGCTGCGGTAAGATCCCACAAGCGACAAGTGACTAGTATAATATGTTGATTTAACTGTTACGATTTGAAATAATAATAGGAGAGTAATAAACAAAAACTCCTTACCTTCCCAGTTTCCAGACAGCATGTTTACTGCTCTGCATATAATTATTTGTTGATTTAGCATGTTAAGACGATAAATAATTATATGAAAGTACGAAACAAAAAATTCCCACCTTTCCGGACGGTGCTGACTGCTCTGCTATCATTTGTCCTCTTCATTTTCATTCTCGAAAGAGTTTCAAATTTTTGGGGTGCGGCATTTGGTTTTGCTATGTTAAAATTTTTATTAACTAGTGAACGGAGTGTCATAATTGTTTGGTTGACATTTAAACAACCCCCACCCTCCTTTGAGGTCCACAATATGTAATTTGTCAGTTCAATGTGTTTTCTGAAATTTTTTGGACTACTAAATAATTCTATGATTATCTGGCATGTTGGGCCAGATTAAAAAAAAAATGAAAAATTAAAAGGAATATGGTTCTTGCTGGCTGTCCTCTCACCAAGTTTTTTAATAGGAGTACCCGAGTTGGATTTGTACGAGTATGAATTGGCTGGTTGTGAATATTACAATTTTTCTGCAAGGAGCTTGATTTGTCTGTGATGCATCGTTAATGTTTCCCAAATTTGAGTACTCAAGTTTTAGTAATGGTTATCTTCCTGACTTTGGTGCAGTGAAACGCAGCTTAGGGCTTTCTATTCTACGACAGAGGAGATATCTGCGTTGTTTGCAAAGCAGCAGGAACAGCTTAAGTCAATGCAAAGGACACTAGAAGATGAAGAGAATTATGAGACTACTTCAGTTGATATTGACCTCAATCCAAATATTGTTAACATTAAAGGATCAGTCATCAGAAACAAAGAAGTCGAATACCAAAGTAATACTGCTGGCAAGGCAGGATCCAGTACATCTGCCCATAGAGATGGCAAAGTTCAAGTTGATTCGTCAAGTGATGAAGCAAGTGTCACCGAGAAGCACGACTGCAATGTCAAAAGCCAAGAAGATGGTGAAGACACGCAAGAAGTAGAATTCACCGGGGTCGAACGTAATGTGAAGGGTGGCTTTGGTTCTGATATTGACGGTGTTGGCACAGCACCCATTTCTGAGGGAAATGCAGTTGAAACTGAGCAAATCCTTGAGACGGAAGGTATTGGGGCAGTACCGATTTTGGAAGGAGAGCATGTTGAAACTGAGCGAGTTTTAGAGACCGAAAGCCCTGGACTTGACGTTGGCAGGAATATAGATCTAAATAAATGCAGCACGTTAGCTGGGGATACAATGCAGCTTGATGATGAAACCCATGCTGAAGAGGCTCAGGAAAATGCTGGGAAGCAGAGCTCACATTACTCCCAACCGAATAGCCCCCTCGAGGATCAGAACCCAATGGAAGACACAGAAGCTGGAGGTACTGTCAGAACTGCTGAACTTTTGGCTTCAGAAGTTGCGGGTAGCTGGGCGTGCAGCACGGCACCTTCCGTCCATGGAGAAAATTATTCTCCTATGAGTAAAGACAATGATGAAGAGGGTGCTACAGCTTTACAGGAGTCCAGTGGTATGGTGGCTGAGAGTCAACACATCCCACCATCCAAGTCGGATGCTGCTGCCAGACGAAATCATGAACGTCAAGCACTATGCCAAATGATTGGGATTGTTGATCCTGATTTGAGAGAGCAGTTCAGTCATGCTGCCAGAAGTGATGATGATCAAGATAGAAGTGAAAGAGAAGTGGCTTCTGATTCTGATACTGAAGACTGCACTGATAATGATGATGAAAACAAAGTTGATGCTCAAGGTTCATCTGATGCTGAAACAGTCGGTGGTGGCCAAGCTAACGAGAATCCTAGATGTGATGATGAAATGGATGAAGACGATGAAGCCACTCAAGAAGATTCGGTTGGATAGCGGCCATGACATAGATGGTGAAAGTTACGGCGGTTTTATATTATTGGGCCCGGGACGGTGAAGTTGATATTAAAATTGGACCTGCCTCGTGAAAGAGATTGTGACGCCATCCTAAATTATTTTTCGTTCAAGTTCCAATCTCTGTAACTTATTTTTCAGTAGAATCCGATAGTTGTAAATAATTGAGAGGTGAGTATCTTGTATTTGATGGGAGATCAATGCTCTAGTAGGATAAGCATCAGTGTCGAATTTGCTACTAGTGCATCAGCGTGGTTTGATTGCATGGCATTAGAAGTGTGTAATTATTTGAGTTACAATGAGGTCGATTATTTGTCCGGGCACATAACAAAATAAGTATAGTTAAAATATAAATTTTTTTTTTTTTTTTGACTTAGCGTTTCTTCTTCTGATTTTGTTTCATAAAATGTAGAAAAAAAATTCAATAACACGTCGTAAATGGGCATTAATTAAAAACATGGCTAAGCCCACGGGAGAGTTGACCATTGCTCGCACTACTTTTAAGGCAGTTGAGCTTACAGCATATCGTGCTCATAATGGAAGCCCATTCTAGTCATTTTACCATCCAGACCGGTCGGTGCATATTAACTTCCCACGAGACCGGTCCCTCAAAGGGGTATATTCGTATTTTTCCTTTGTACTGTTTGGGCAACAAAATATGTGAAAAAAATACTGCCATTTTTATACTTCCTTCTGTTTCTGTCTGTCAGAAAATTGTGGGAGCTCTTTTTAATAATACTAGTGAGAAGCACGTGCCTTGATATAGTTGACTACGTAATAACGTATGTATAAAAAAAAATATTTATGTCAAGCATTAGTTACATAAAATTTTCTTATAAGTTGTTAAATGTTTCGAGGCAACATTGGAAAGCGCGGTTCATATGAACAGTAAAAGAAGACCCACTCCTAAAAAAATAACATGCGTGTACTGTTCATATGAACAGCAATGACAGATTCTCTCCATTTCTCCTTGCAACAAGGAGAGATTCTCTCCATTCTCAAAATGGAGAGAAGNCCTTTTGGTCCGTTCAGTCAAAGAAAAAAAAAATTTACTTATATTTTTTAACTTAGCAGTATCCTTATATTTTTTTATTCAACCAATGTAAACATGCCATTATTTTACTTTCGCCTTTTCACATGCGAACGTAAAGTACAAAAAATGAAGACAGAAGAAATGGCGATGCTGAAGGCGAAAAGATAGCTCTCTGACAAATACAGTTTCCTTTCTCACGCAAACATCAAAAGTACAAAAAAAAGTCAAACAAATCATAATTGTTTCTTGGAAAAGAGAAATAATAAAGAATCAAACAAACAAAATAAATAAAGATCGAGTATATGTCTGATGCATTATGAAATGGCTCAGCTAAAATGGCCACTCGGCTCAGCTCAACCGACGATGGCCATTCGGCTTATAAATAGTAAAAATCAAACTCACTCTTTTATATAGTAGTGAAATATATCTTCATATTTTCCAGAAAAGGCGGTGATTTGAATTTTGCTGCAATTTGTCTCCGACCAAACAAGGCCTTATTGTGTCCTTTCACTTTATGCTGTCCTCTTGTTTTGAATTCACAGTCGACAGTGAAAAGACTAAAAACACCTTATCCTTTTCAATTAATTCCCAGGCAACACCCTTCCCTTATATTAGCTTCCGAGTGTCTCGTGAGCGAGAATTTTTCAGTTCTTCAATCGAAGAGAAAAAAATAGTGAGATGGCTACAGGTGGAGTTTACAGAAACAGCTCGAATAAGGCACCGAATCTCCGTGCATCATCTTCCTTCAAATCGAAACTTCCGGCGTCTAATGTTCGCCGCAGCATCCCCGGCGGAGCTACCGACTCCGGTGAGTTTAGCAAATGTAGTACTCAGGATTTCTATACGAGCGATCTGAATGTTGAGTAAAAATGCCAAAAACAACTCTCGTACTTGATTAATGTACTTGATTCATTGAACTTGAAATGCAGTTTGCATTGGAGAGTTTTTTTAGTTGTTGAACTTGGAGCATGTGACAAAATATGATTTGAGTCAGTCTCTGTTTTTTTACTGTGGATTTAATTACACAACGTGGGTATTAATTTTTTTTATCGTAACCTGGAGTTTTATTGCTAAAACACCGTGATTAGAGTTTATTCACTAGTTCGATTATCTAGTTCTCATTATTCGATGTGTAGCAGTGTGTACCATAGAATTTGTATGTATATGCATATATATGAATGTATCTGCACATAAGTCATAACCTCTAGTAATACTTATAATACCTATGATTATTTGTTCAGTTCAGGGACGTTCTATTGAATAACAGTGGCTGGTGACACTGCGATTAGGACAGAAAATTAATAAAAAGGATTAAATCAAAAAATTGTCACAGTAATTTTGATAAACTGAAGTTTCCTTTCTCCCTCTTCACCTTTCCTTTCATCCTTGCGATGAGAGCAGCCCTAAGAGCTTCACGAATACATCTTCACGAATACATATCCAGTATCCGTTCACTTTTCAATTTCATTTGGAAATTAGCAATATTTTTTTAGTTGTCGTGTGGAAAGAAAATACTAAATATACAAACATATCTGCTAAAAATGTGGGAGTTCATTTGTCAAATATAGTAGTTATTTATTGATTATTGCTTACACACCTACAATGTTGATGAGATTTTTATATTCAGACAGTGAACATTAATAATAATAAGATCATGAACATTTATTATGAAACTTCAATTAATTATTGGTTTTTTGCTTGTTGAAGTTATATAAATTCTTTCCCAAGAGGTTTGATAGTAGTTTTAATTCAATAAAAAATATATTTTCAGTTGAATTGGTAAAGCATTCTGAGGGAGTGCTATGGTTTCCACTGAATTCCATCAATGAAGCACTATTACTGCTGGAAAAATTGCTTAGTTTTTGTGTGAAGTTGAACTATTGAATTTCTAATCTTTGTTTCCCCGACATTACATGATAAATTTGATTTGGAATACTTCGATGGTGTTGGACAGTTTCCGGAAGAGTTCGAGTCGCTGTAAGATTGCGACCTCGAAATGCTGAAGAGATGGCAGCAGATGCAGATTTTGCTGATTGTGTGGAGTTGCAGCCTGAGGTTCATAGCATTAATTCCTATTTTAAACATTTCTACACACACACACACACACACACTCTTTCGCACTTTCGATATTGTCCTGTTATAAAATAGATCCCTTGTGATATCATTGTTTACTTTTTTGTTTTACAGCTTAAAAGGTTGAAACTTCGGAAAAACAATTGGGATTCAGATACCTATGAGTTTGACGAGGTTCTTACTGAATATTCATCACAGAAGCGTGTCTATGAAGTTGTCGCCAAGCCTGTTGTCGAGGTGTGTCGTTTGAGGCATTTTAATTCTTCTAAGCTCTGCGGACTTGGTTCTTACGACGTTAATATTTTGCTTCCATTTTTTTGAGGTTCACTGGTTGGAATTTAATTGCCAATTTCAATGTATTTTGCACATAGCATTTAGGGGTATAATACAGAGTAGTTGGAGAAAATTCCTTATGAAGTAGTATATTTTATTGAGTCAACCTTGTCTGTTGCTTCCGTGGGCTAAATCTTTCATTAAAAGGGTCGAAGTTACAGTGTCCTGATAACCAATCAATTTCTTATCCTTCGAATGTACTTGTGATCCTGCAAAATCGTCTAACAAATCAATGTTTATGTTCTGCACTTGGCTTTTGGACAAAATTAGTAACTGATTAATAATTTTCTCAACGACGATCATAACTGATATGAAGTTTGCCTAATTATTCTTACATTATTTTGATTTTCTACACAAATGTTCAATAATTTATCCTAATTCTAAATTCTAAAGGTCAGAAGATGGGGCTTTCTATGCCCTTGAGGGGTTTGGGACTGAACCACCCATGTTAAAAATTAGAAGTAACATAAAAATATTAGACATGTTGTATACATCCAATTGGATGAGAGAGACTCCATCCAATTAGGTGACACGAGCAAACACTTGAAGTTTATCTATCCAGTTTCCAACACTGGTGGGAATTAATGACGGATTAACCAAGAGTGCAGACAGGAGACCTGCCAGGCTGCCAAAGCAAGTAGGCCATGAGGCATTTGGTCCAACTGAACAAGCACCTAGTTGAGAACGAGCTAACACAAACAAAGTCTAGCTGAGATAAAACCCTCAGACATCCAATTAGACTCCACCTGACCATGTTTGTACAACCATTATGAGGTACTGAAAAATGACTTGTAGCAGAACGCCGGAAGTGGAATTTGAATATGAACAAGACCAAAAGTGGGAAGCAACAAACTCGACCAATCTTTTTTTTCAAGCTTTCCTATTCAGAGTCCTACTTTGAGACTTGACACAGTTAACGATGCTTCTTCTAATGTGCTGTACGTAATAAAAGAGTGTAGTTATACATATTAAGATGATGTTATTGCTCAAAACTGGGATACAAATTGTATTATTATAGGAGTCAGACAATAAAACAGCAAGGTTTTAGTGTGCAGCTACGTGTGTACCGACTCGTGATACACTTGGACCTTTATGTTGAGAGATTTGCAAAAAGATTTGAGTATACTTAGTTTTGGCATCAATTGCATATCATTCGTATTCTACCTATTATGAAGCAGTTATTTTGTTCGTTTCCCTCTTTCCCAGAGTGTTTTAGATGGTTACAATGGGACAGTGATGGCTTATGGTCAAACTGGCACTGGAAAGACATATACTCTTGGACGACTTGGTGATGAAGATACCTCCGCTCGTGGTATAATGGTTCGCTCAATGGAAGATATACTTTCGAATATCTCTCCAGAAACTGATTCTGTTTCAGTCTCGTACTTGCAGGTTGCTAATTAATTCTCACACAATTAAATAATTGTGTCACCTTTGTTAATTTGTTTTCTTTATTTTATTTGGTCTTCCTCAGAAAACTTCTAGAAATTGAATGATAATTCTAATGTTAATCTGGAATTACTTGTATATGTGCAGCTATATATGGAAACCATCCAGGATCTCCTGAATCCTGGAAATGATAATATTCCCATTGTCGAAGATCAAAGAACTGGTGATGTTTCGTTACCAGGGGCAACTGTTGTGGAGATTCGTGACCAGCAAACTTTCATCAACCTCTTACGGTTGGGGGAAAATCATAGGATTGCTGCTAATACTAAGCTGAATACCGAATCTTCCCGCAGTCATGCCATTCTCATGGTAAATGAATGAGTTGCTATACTGCTGTGATTTCTTATTATCTTCTCTTTTCTTTCTGCATCTCTTCGCGCTGTTTATGTGAAATTATTTCATAGCTTGTCTGGCCAAAAAGTGACGTGGCTTAATGCAGGTACACGTGAAGAAGTCTGTCTTGGGAAGAGAAGATGATTTTTCTACTGAAAATGAAAATCGCTCTCATTCGGTTGGTAATTTTAAGCCACCTATCTTACGAAAAGGCAAATTAGTTGTTGTAGATCTTGCTGGTTCTGAACGTGTTCACAAATCAGGTGCATACGATACTTTGAACTTACTATTATTAGAAATTGTTTGCATTTTTTGTCCCTTTATTAGTTGAAGAATTTGATACACAACATTAATGCTTTCCTTTAATTTGTATGCTAGTTAATAAAATAAAAAATAGATTTAGAATCTAGAAGTCGACAAATATTTGCTCGTACTTGCTGTGCAAACTATTCTGATGTGGGTTTTTTGTCCGTCTAATCCAACAAAAGACTTGGTTTTACGTATTCTGTTTGGTGAACCATGTAACTTATATGAGGGTGACTCGTATAGAGGTGTCAAGACGGACGGGCCGGTCAGACCCGTGAAAATCGGCCCGGATCGACCCGGGACCGCGGGCCGACCCGTGACCCGAACGGGCGGTTCACGGGTCAAAGATGTGTGACCCGCGGGCTTCGCGGGTTGCACCTTCACGGGCCGCGGTTAACCGGCTGGCCCGTGAAATTTTTTTTTTTTTTTTTGTAAATTTTGAAAAAAAGTAGGTGCCAATCTAGTTGAGATGTACTTATGCTATAAATATTTGATAATAGTAATTAGAAATGTATTTAGTTGTTATTTGTTTAAGTTAAATTTAACTTTGCAAAGTTATAAATAATTCATGTAACATTAAATTTGAATTATATGTAAACATTTCTTGGTATAAATATGAATTTATCATTTTGTTCAATTCTTAGTTTACATTTAACAAANAAGTTAAATTTAACTTTGCAAAGTTATAAATAATTCATGTAACATTAAATTTGAATTATATGTAAACATTTCTTGGTATAAATATGAATTTATCATTTTGTTCAATTCTTAGTTTACATTTAACAAAAAAAATATTTTTTTCTATATATATGAAAATTTCTATATTTTTATAATTTTATTTATACAATCATACGCGCCAAACCGGAACAAACCGCGACCCGTGACCCGCATGGGCTGGACCCGGATGGGTCAGCGGGCGGGCCTGGGTTGTAGTCCAAAATTTGTGGGGCCGACCCGGAACCGGCCCGGAACCCGTAGCGGGCTGGCTTTTTTTCACGCGGGCCGTTACCGGGCTCATATGTTGGCGGGCCGACCCGGCCCGGACCACCTGGATTGACACCTCTAGACTCATATGTAATGTGCAGCTGGATGGTGAAGAATATCATACTAGTATGATAGCTTGACTTTGTGTTGATATGGCAAATTTCTTTTTGATGTTTGAGTCTACCCACTATTTTTCCCCTTGAAATGGGGAGGGGAGGGGAGGTTGTGCGTGGAAAGTATAGGCATTTAAACATAGTAGTTAAATTTTCACTCACTGCTTATCCTGGAATTCGATATAGGAACTTTAAATTCCAATAAACAATTTGGTGTGCTGAAGACATGTGGATCCTGTGAAATGTTATTACCATGAAATTATGTTCTGGATCTTTAGTTTGGGAACATTATCTTAAAATTTCTGAGGGTTAGTGTCTCTTGCATGCTTTCTTTGTGTTGGAATGCTAAAACAAGTAAAATCCTCCTTGTCTTGGTGAGATTAGAAACCGTCTAAAAGTTGCAAATCGTTTGTGTTTTTATGTGTACTTTTTGTTAATGCAGTTTTGCTTCAATTGTGTTATAAAACGTTCATCTGAGACAACTTATGTTTGTTCTTGAAGGAAGCGAGGGGCACATGCTAGAAGAAGCCAAGTCAATAAATCTATCACTTAGTGCTTTAGGAAAATGCATAAATGCATTGGCTGAACATAGTGCTCATGTCCCAGTTCGAGATTCAAAGCTTACAAGATTGCTTAAAGATTCATTTGGAGGTGACTTTTTGCCCTGTTCCAATTTTTATCCCTCTAATCCACCACCAAGTTATTACAAAGTAATTATCTGCAAAATGTAGAAGTTGAATATGCTTTTAATTGCTTTAGAAATCACATTTAATTTACTTGGATTTGCTCTTATGCTGCAGGCACGTCTAGAACTTCATTAGTTGTAACAGTTGGTCCATCTCCACGCCATCGAGCAGAGACTGCGAGTACCATATTATTTGGACAAAGGGTGAGATATAACAGTTGGAAATTAACGAATGAAATAGTGCAAAGTAGTAAACCAAGTTGCTGCTTCCTTTTGCCATTTGTGGACAGAAGTAATTTTTAAGAGACAAAATTTAAATGTCATATCAATATATGTTCAAAGTAATTTTTAAGAGACAATTTGAATGTCATATTAATATATGCTCAATCATCGCTTACCATCTATTGCAGGCTATGAAGGTGGAGAATATGTTGAAGATTAAGGAAGAATTTGATTACAAGAGCTTGTCTAAAAGACTCGAGATAGAACTGGACAAACTCATTGCAGATAATGAAAGACAGCAAAAAGTTTATGAAAATGAGGTTGAGAGAATCATGTTGGAAGCACAGAAATGCATTACTGAGGCTGAAAGGAACTGTGCAGAAGTGTTAGAGGTAGTTACATATCATATACTTCTTGAAACTACTACATATTTTCTATTTTAGTTACATGATTGTTTGATCATAACCAAAATCCTACTTGAAACTACTGCAGATTTTCTATTAGAGTTACATGTTTGATCATAAGCAAAAACTTTGACATGTAGTTAAGTATAACCCAGATATGTTCATCTTGATGATGCAAATTTCACATCAAGAGTTAAGTAGTATCATTCAAATACTGAATCGCTTTTATTACCCGCTAGAATATAAATTTTTTTTTTCAAATATCAAATGACATGTTTTGATGTCTGAAGGCATCTAAGTACCTAATCCCTTCATAGTTCATACTGGCATCCCACTTAGCTAAGCTGATAACCACTTTTCTTTTTGTCCTAACAGTAAATCATCTGGCCAACACTGATTTAAGAACCACACAATGAGGAAAAGTTTTGAAATAAATGGTTGATGCATTCTAAATATTTGACAAATGCCATGGAGTAAAAGTCAATTAAGTATTGTAGTAGGACTATACTAAGATGTTAGAAAGCTTATTAGAATTGTCAATATAGTAGAAACCTCTTCAGACCACTGAATATCCTTACATGTTCAGTTTAATGTTTTCTTTTTTCCCTTGTAGGAGGAGAAAGTGAAATGTCAGATGGATTACATGGAGTCAATTAAGAAGCTTGAGGAGAAGTGGAGTGTCAATCAACAAAAGCGTGCTGCTAATGGAGAGGTAGTCTAGCTTTGGAACTGTCTTCTTTTATTTCACGATGTTTAACCTCTCTGCTTGGCCATGCAGGCTGGAATCACTGTCACCTATCTAATTTAATCCAAATATAATGTTAAGGACTTTCCATGAGGTAAAAGGATGAGATGATTCTTAAGGATGTCAAGATTGGAATGAAAAGGTGGAAGCTCAGGGGCAGATGATGCCCTATAATTATCTTGGTTTAACTTTTAACCAAGAATAGGGTAGGACGAAGGGCATTCATCTGTTCCTTGTTTGGGACTTTTCCGTTAGCTTCTTTGTCTCTTTCTTTGTGTGTTTGGGGAGGGGGAGGGGTGGTGGTGGTGTAGGATAGCTTAAAAAGGGAACGTGAAAAGAGAACAGCTCATTCTTTGCATCACTTACCTTTCAAGGCTTTGGCTGGGATATCTTAAAAATGACGAATGAATTCCTATGTTAAGTGTGTGTACACACATTCTATTAAGCCTCCATTCATTTGCTCGACACTAAATTCAATGTATTGACTCAAAGCAAAAGAAAAATGTGAATAGACACCACAATTTGTTTCATTTTTCTACAGTGTTCTAAAAAACTTGCCTAGATTCTAAGCTCGGGTAAAAAGCTTCGCTTCGCGCCTAGACGTTTTTTTTCCATTTCCTAAACGACTGAATTTTTTTCCTTCCCCTCTTTCATCTTCCTTAGATGTGCTTTATTAGTTTTTTTTATTTTTTCTTTTTTTTAAAAAGTCTTTTATTTGTCTTTAACTTATTATTATTTAAACAAAAAAAAAAAAAACTTTTCATTTGACTTTAATTTCAAGTTTTTAAAAGATTTTATCTGTACAAAAGT